>JBCEWC010003499.1:0-30097 GCA_038996855.1 Solanum aculeatissimum
AATAGGCAAAAATAATTTGTCTTATCTTGAATTCTAAAAATTGACAAGTAAAAATGAAAACCAAATTAGAAATTTTTGACATCTAATTGTGAATGGAGAGAGTAAAAAATAAGTAAATGCAGCCGATGAGAGTATTTTTATGGGAGTTTGAGTCATATCATATTTAATGATTTTTATACCACCAAATTGTTTCTATATGTTATTGCAGGAAAGTTATCTTACTTATATATATATATATATATATATATATATATATGATAATGAGCGGCGACAAAATTAAACTTAACTCACTTAATCTATATAATTTGTTTGGAGTTATAATTCATTCAATTATTAGTTCAATTTATTTCAATCCATTTAAAATTAGGTTGATATGCAACTCGACTCGAGAGATCTTGTTAAAATATTTCTAAACATTTTTTAATTTGATATAATTTATATAGTCATAATAAAGAAAAATGTAATTTAATTAAGTATTAAAATGTTAAACAAAATAAGTAAAACTTATTAAAAATTGGATCGGATTGAATTTTGACCCACTCTCTAATCCATTACTCAACCCATTTTGACCCACCTCATTTTGATCCAAGTAAATTCGGATTGGATTGAGTCTTGACCCATTATAACCCGTTCAAATTTGACCCAACTCGCCTAATTGTCAACCCTATATATGGTTATGAATCTCACTTTCGAAAAAGTTTTTACTTGGAAATATTCTCGATTGATTCGATAGTTTTTAAAAAAAAATGCTCTCTTTAATTGTTTTGTGTGTACATTCATATATCGCTTAACTCCAAGCTATTAAAAGATGATAATGTTGATTGAAAATTGTCGTGAATAAGTGAAGTACACCTTCATCTTTACTCAAAAGTTTCAAATTTGAGCTTCGAATTAAAATCGTCCTAGATAGAGAACACTTTATCTCTTAACATAGAATTTTCTATCGTGAATTTAGATTAATCAAACTTTAAAATAGATATGAAAAAGAAAAAAAGTAGACAAGGTTGATACTTGCTCCAGTTATTTTGAATTGTGGCAGAATGAATTGCGGTTTTGTGTTGTCAATATTGGCTCCAAAGTTTCGAATGGACTTTTCAAAAGGAAAAGATTAAAGCAAAAAGTAATATGGAAACTGACTTTTCTTGTTCAATGAAGATTCTCCTTTTATTTAATTTAACTAATATACTAACATTATGCAATTATATTTATTAGGAGTGTAATAAAACTCCATTTTTCAACTCTATAAAAAAGTGTAATATAGGGTGAGACTATTTTCTCAAAACTTTATGATAATTGCATTCATTGGATTCTTACAGTGGATTAGTAATGATGCTTAAACACATGTTCCTCTTTTTCTTCACTTGATTACTTATAGTGTCTAATAGTCAAAATTTGTGTCTTACAGAAAGAAAAAAAACAAAAGAAATTTGATGGGAAATTTTAGGCTTTTGGTCCCCCTATTGTTCATATGGTAAGTATATTTTTTAGAATTAAAATTGTGATTTTGAGTCATCAACAAAGTAAAAAAGTGATAAACTGTTCGAAATTTTTAAAAAAAATTATAATTAATTGAAAAATATACTTTTCGTCCATATATATAAACTATGTTAACTATTGTTTAGAATAATAGCAAATATGATGTCCAATACATAGGTAATTAGATTATATGAAAGTATTAATTCATTTAATTTGCAGAAGGATGAAATTTTTTTATGTTTATTTGCAACATTTTGTTCTCAAATATACTGCAATCATAAAAATGACAAAAAAAAAATAATTTTATTATCAAGATTGCGAATGCAAATATATTTATCTCATTATTCTTTTCTTTTAGAATTTTTTTATGATTCAAGTATCGTTAGTAGTGTGAATATTTTGAGATTTATTTGATCTTTGGGAAAGAATTTTATGAATCTTCTTAAAATATTCGGTCACATTTTGATCTTTTCATGAATATTTTATAAGTGCTCTTTTTATAATGCTTGGGTAATCTTCTTATATGGTGTTAAAGTTAGATGTATCCTTATTTGGGTCTTAGTCCACGTTTCAATTGACCTGAGCATGAAAAGAGTATTAGAGTGAGTTGAAATCCTATATTATTTGAAAAATAAGCTGGCTATTTGCTTATATGGATTTAGATAATATTCTCTTCATGAGCTAACTTTTGAGGTAACATATAAAATTAGATCTCAGACCTGAAAGAAGAAGTTTCAATATCATGCATATGAAATGAATCATGTTCTGATATTATATAAAGATATGATATTTGAGTGTAATTCAATCTAAAAAATTAATTTACAAAAAAATTATTCAAATCCATATAAGCAAATCACCGATACGTTTAGAAAGAGATGGATCAAAGGTGATAATTTAGTTTAATTATCACATTTTAAAATATTAAAATTTGTGAAAAGTGCAAAATTTCCCCAAAACTTAGATTGACGAAGACGGAACACCAGACGTTTGGGGGTTTTGTGTACACGCGTCTGCATACTGTCCAGTGGCTCCACTTTCGGCGTTTACGCATTAATAACTCTTTGCCGTGCTGCAATTTGCACACCTACGGGTTTTTTTCCTTTCAATTTTTGTCCTCCTTGGAACATCTACGTTGTTACTATTTTTTCGTTCATCTTTACTTGTCTACTATATAATTTTAAAATATTAAATAATATTTATTTATTTTATAAAATTAAGAGATAATTTTATATTAATTCTTAATTTATTTTTATTATTAATTATAATTACTTTCCTATTATATTTATCAAGCGATTGTATCTATTGCTCTCTCTATTTATTTTTACTTGTCATTGCTTCATTTATTAATTTTTCACATTAAAACTCGATTAGTTAGAACTTTTGTCAAATATTAGTTTTTTCTAAAAAAAAAAATTTACATTTAAAACTTCAAATCAAAATATTTATTAAGAACGAAATAATTTCGTCCATGATATTACATTTGTTGGTGATTGTTAGTTGTTACTATTAATTAGTTAATTACCATTAACTTATTACATTATATTTGTTATAATTTGTATACTATTACTTATATGGAAATTTTAATTCTATAACGTTTATCTTGTTCAATCAAGTTTAAATTATTTTATTTTATTTTATCTTTTATATAGAATAAATTGTTGATTTTAAAAGATGTGAATGACAAAAATTATAATTTTTTTGAAAAAATTGTGACCTTCCCAAGTATTTGTGACCTTTCTGATAAGGCACAATAAACATCTTTTGTACTCTATATGAAGAGAATTTTCTTATGATTTTTTCTGGCTTCTTTTTCTTCTACACAAATAAATTTTAGTGTGTTTTACTGTTGTTGAGTAGTTTGTTGACACCGTGATTTTAGGTACCGATACACCAATAAGTCAAATTGCTCTATCCTGGGAGGATATATTCCATTAACCTCGGGTACTTGAGGGGAATAATTTCCTTAAGGATACACTGTGTATTCAGTGGGCTCGATTTTCTTCCTATCAATTTTATTTTTTGATTTTCTTTATGGATTTTGTTTTCATTACTAGTTTTAGTTTATGATTTTGAAAACTTGTTAGAATCTTTGTGATTATTGTTTTCACAAAGTTTTGTTTTACAAAAAAAAAATTTCTACAAAATTTTTGTGTACTTCTTAGTAATACATGTTGATTAACATAAATTAATCTAAAAATTATATCTCGAAATAATTTAATGGGCAAATGAAATAAGCTTAGTGCAATTCTTCTCTTTCCAAGGAAAGTAATATATAAAAGAAAATAAGTATTAATCATTAGGTTGTTTCACGGGCAGAATGGGGTTGTTGAATGTTAATCATATTCTTTTCTTCCACTTAATCGTTTCAAACTTATCTACAAATATTTCTTCTTTTTTATTTTAAAAAAAAGAAGAATAATTTTGTTTATTTGATAATGACTATTAAAATAATTCCAAGTCCGTTTTGGCAATATGACAAGAGTTCCCTTTGATTCTGCAAGGTTTTGATGATGCACGATCTAATATTCAGTAGTATAATTTAGGTTAATTCAAATATTAATATTAATTGTGTACGCTCTTACTATTTATGATGTAATAATATTGATAATAGTAATTATATTCGTAATTTAATACTCTCGATACGATATATAATTAAGTATATAACAAAACCAAAAAAAAAAAAATACTCGTAGTTATCAATCTAATGGGGGGTTTTCAAATGTTAAACCTAGAGATCTACACTACAAGAATATCGGTGAAAAAGCTCATAGTCAATTACGGGGAGAATCACCCTTAAGAGATTACGATGGAATAATAAATATTTTTTTATTTTATGAATGACGAAATTAGTCTACAAAAATATATTTGGCTTAATTTGTTTAAAATTTGGATTAGTTTAAGTCTCATCCATTTATTGGTTCAACTTAATTTGATCCGTCCAATTCAATTCATCTAAAATTTGACTGATTTAAATGGAATATGTCATTCAAATTGACCTATGAGAAAATTTATCAAAATATATATAATACTTATTTATTTTGTTTTATATATTTAATAAAGAGATCAGTTTTAGTTATTTTTTAACTAAATTATAAGAAATGAAACAACTAAACTAAACTTGGTGAAAATTAGACGGGTTAAGCTTATGATATATTTTGACTCAATCGATCTCAACACCCATATAACATTTGGATGAGTCAACGATCCGCACCCTAATTCAGCTCAATTCATTGTGTATTTGACATTCTTAACTAGATATATTTTAAATTAAAGCTCTACCAATAAAATCGATTTTAATATAAAAAATGTTTGGGTGAATGAAGGGTTAGGTGGTATTTCCAGATATCCAGCTATGAAGTGGGGGATTGACATAAAAAGTTGGGGCCTTGAGGGGGCAGAAGGTCACCTTATTCTATGCAATTGTTCATTGTGACTTTGCCATGTTTACATGTTACCCATCCTAAATTCCTGTTAAGTCTCTCTCTTTCCTATGGTCCAAATAAAATACTCCTTGGTCCCCTCAAACAGGCCTAGAACTAAATTAGGATACAAATCTCAACCCTACCCACATGAGGACCATATATACCATGTTATAAGAATGTTTCTTTTGTTTTTTATTCCGTATCGATTGTTTGTATTGAAGTTTAATTAATTTGAAATTCTGCACTGCAGGTATAACTTAAGACTTCTGATTAAGAATAAGAGAATTTCAATTATCATGAAAGAACCATGGTGATATATTTTATAAGAATATATGTTACCCAATTTTTAGACAATTTCTTGGATGTTGATGAACTGTTACTCTTCCTAGTCCTCACATGTCTTGTGAATAGTCATTTTCAATTTTTAGGTGCTCCATATACTCATGATTATTTGTTTTTTGGCTCATTTATTTGTCATATATGGAGTTGGATGAAGGATATAAGGAATTTCTCGTATAGCTAGGTGGTCTCGATCATAAGGCTATTAAAGTAACTGTTTGGGGCCTCAAATTTTTTAGGACCCCCAAATTTTTCTTAAAATTTATATGTTATTTACTGATAATTTTAAAAAGAATTTTTTGGGTAAAGAATAAATAGTAACTATTTACTTTATTTAATATGAACACTGTTGTAATAATTAAGAAATGAAATAGCATTTACTTAATTATAATTTTTTTTTCTTACGTGACTACTTATTTTGTTGATTTATCTATATTTTGGTGACTATCATGAACCCAAACTATTATTCTTACATGCATTTACTTTTTTTTATTTCTCTTTCTATTTTTGCTTACTCATTATTGAATATCTAGAGTCTACCAAACAATAAAAAATTTTGGAGTATGCAAAATATATTGTTGTGTGTTTATTAAAAAGACGAAAATTTATTTTTTCGAATATTCTTTAAAATTTCAAGCATTGCAACAAATTAATATTATTTTAATATCATTATATCAATTTATCAAATTTTGCATAATTGTTTCAATATCGTTATATAAACTTTTTAAAGTTTGAGTCAGGTTAGATTATTTTAATTTTGTATTATATTTTATCATTAAAAATTTTCATTGTTTGCGTTCTTACTTTATAAAGTTTGTGTGCATCCTGTCTTCTCGATTCTCCACTTGTAGAATTACATTGAGTATGTTATAGCTATTCAATTTATATATGACAACCAAATAATAATAATAAAATCACTCTATGAAATTTTGCATTAGGCCCCCAAACTTGTTGAGACGGTCCGGTATAGCTTTTTGGTTTATAAATTGGTTGGATAACTATGATTTTTTTTTGTCTCATTTATTTGTCACTGTGGTTCAAATTGATATATATAAAGCATTTGACTAATATAGGTTAAAAAACTCAATATTTTAAAGCATCAACGATTAACTTAAACAATCTCTAAATCGAGTGAAATGACTCCTTTGAGATACTCTATCTGAGAAGACGGCCTTTTTTTTCTTGAAGAATTTAAGCCGCTGAACGATATATCTAGAGAAATTTTTGTAATAATAAAAAATTTCAATTAGGATAAGTAACAAAATAAATAGGCTAGATCTTACATTATCAATTCTATTGAAGTTGCTAACTTTTACTTACTAACTAACAATCACGAAGAAAATAAAAGTTGAAGCCTTAAAAGAACATAAAATCAAATTTCATAGAGAGACTTTATTATTTTTTAAAGTTATCATATATAAATTGAATAATTATAATGTATTTAATGTAATTAGACAAGTGAAATCTCAAAAAAGTAGAATGCACGCAAACTTTATGAAGTAAGAGTGCAACAATGAAAATTTTCAATGAAAAAAATATACCATAAAGTTAAAATAATCAAGCATAACTCAAAACTTTAAAAAAATTATATAATAATATTGAAATAGTTGCGTTGAATTTGATTGATTTAATAATATTAAAATAGTATTAATTTATTGCAGTGCTTGAAATTTAAAGAATATTCCAAAAATAAAATTTGTTTTTTTTATAAACACAAAATAATATATTTTGCATACTGCAAAAAATTATACGGTTTGGTAGACTTTAGATATTCAATAATGAGTGAATAAAAATAGAAATAGGAATAAAGAAAAGGTAAATGCATGTAAGACTTTAGATATTCAATAATGAGTGAATAAAAATAGAAATAGGAATAAAGAAAAGGTAAATGCATGTAAGCATAATAGTTTGAGTTCATGATAATTGTCAAGATATAAATAAATCAACAAAATAAGTAGTCAGGTAAAAGAGGATACTATAATTAAGTAAATGCTATTCCATTTCTTAATTATTATGGCCTCCATATTAAATAAAGTAAATAATTACTATTATATTTTTTACTCATTTTTTTAAAAGAATTTATCATTAAATGATATATATATATATATATATATTTAGAAAAAAATTGGAAGCCCCAAGTGATTGCTTTAGTGACCTTATGATTGAGACGACCCTGATGAGAAGATACAAGTAATTGAAACTCACCAATATAATATGATATAGTAGAATTGTATGTACACTTTTGTAATATTATTCATGCATTTGGTCTAATATTAGATTAACTAGGGAATTAGCCTCTATGATTAATGAATTAACATGTAATAATTGAATAAAACACATCTTATATATCAAAATAAATTAAGGTGTAGGTATCTCAAGTAATTTAATTAAGACTATGAGACAAAAGATTAGCTGTGAAGTTCAAAATAAATCAATACGAAATAGTTTATAATATGAGAGGGACAGGACTAATTTGTTAAGAGATGATGAAATTTAACCACCCCTAATTAATATATAATTAATATACAAAAGAAACGACCCCTTTCTTTCTATTTAATGAACATGCATCTTAATTTATCATTCAGTTCTCCATTATTATTTGTATTGGTTGCACTCTGAAAATTTACATATTGAACCTATAAAATTGAGTTTAATAATAAGTTATAATAACTAATTGGACTCCAAAATTGAAAATAGCTATAATAATAAGTTAGTAAAAAATTGAGTGGGAAAGTTAATGCTAAGTATTAGATAGGAGGAGATGGAATGTAAAAAAATGAAAATTTTGTAACTTTTTAAAATGGTAATTTTTTTGAAGATAATGATAAGATAAGTTGTGTATTTGTGTAATTTTGGAATTTATGTAAACTGACCATCTTCTACCAAATGCTCATCCTAGTATCTAGTGACCTACAATTACATTTTTATTTTTTGAAGTTTATATTCAATAATTATAAGGGGAAATTATGTGTGTATATATATATATACACAAAAAAAAAAACATTGAAGTACTTACATAAATAATACATTATATGTCAAATATTACCCTTTTTAGAATATTTTTTTTATTACGGCCTATAACATATTTTATCAATAAATTACTGGAACACCCTTCTCTTTCTCCCCATTTTCTCTCTCTTCCTATTCCAATTTCTTATTTCCCTCCCTATTCAACTTCTTATCTTTAATATTATACATTGTTATGAATTTTATTATTATTATTTCAATAAATATAATACATTTTCTAATAATGTAAAATTAATTAAATCATATTAAAATATTTAAAATCCACACATAATATTTATAATTAAACTGTACTGAATATATTTGATATTCAAATATATCACTTATAACACATTTTTATTAAAAATAGTTTAGTTATAGATTCACCTTTTGCATTGAAAGATGTTTAAAACATATTATAGTTATTAAATAAGATGTTAAAATAATTATGATATTAAAAATATATTACTTATATTTTTCACGTGCATTAAAAAATGACTATAATACATATAAAGTATTGAATTCACAATGTATTACAATTGTAGTTTATATTTATTTATTTTTATTAATAGTTCAAAAAATATTATATTTGAATTTCAAATATTTAAACACTATTTAAATTAGCTTGTATGTTAATATATTAAAATTGTGTCAATGCATTATATATGTATTTACATAAAACAAATCTTCTAGTTTAAAGAACAGTAAGAACATCATTTACGTAATATTCAATTTAAAATTAAATTTTGAATTGAAATAATTAATTAATATTTTTAAAAGAAAGAGAGAGAAGAAGAGAAAGAGTACGAAAGAGAAATCGGAAGAGAAAGGAAAGGGCTCTCAAAAAAAGAAAAGAGGAGGAGGAAGAGAGGGAAAGGAAGAGAGAGAAAAATGTTTTTATTTTTTTCTTTTCGGGTAAAAATATATATCCATTTTAACAAAATCAAAACATGTGTTAAAATTCATAATTAATGTTATATAATATACTATTTATGTAAATGACTCAAAAATTAATTAATTTACCACAAATATAGCCCATATTTTATTTACATAGAAAATAGTTCAAAATTAGCGAAACTACACATGACTATAGTTTGTCAAAAGTTATAGAATGGATACACTACTATACATATATATTACTTATACATGAGTTATACATTACATATACATTATGATACACAAATATACACTGACTATACATGCCTAAACAATAAAGACTATTTTTTTATAATTATTTTTAAATAAAGCGTCCCTCAGTGTAATTATCTCTGATTATAGTTGCATGGGCCAATGAAATTACTCTTATTCACAGGGCAAACAATACAAATCTCATTGGGGCCCAATTATGAGTCTTCTCGTGAGTTTTCGAATTTTATTCATGCCAAATTTTAAATTTTAAATACATGTATATTTTTTTTAATATATAAGGTCAAAATTAGATGTAATTTGTTTCAAACACATTGTATTCAAGTGGACTCACATATATGTGGGATACATTGACTCTCTCGCTCGATTCTCTCCTAGCTTGCTCATCTATTTCCTCTCTCGCTTGCCTCTCTTCCTATGTATATGTATTTTAGAATGTATGTGGTATCTCAGATACATGTATTTAGTGTGATTTGCATGTATTTGAGATACACTTACTCTCTCTTGCTTCTCTCCTCTCAGGCTCGTTTCTCTTCCTGTGTATCTGTATTTTAGAGTATATCTGGTAGAAAAAATAGATGAATCTAGATGTATTTGACTTGAAATCCGATATAACATTATTAATTATTAAGACAATATATATTATTTCAAACTATAGAGAGAATTATTATTCGTACAATTTACCCATTTGTCAATTTTGTTGATGAACAGAATGATACCAATCCCAACTTGTGGGCTGAGACATTCATGGGCCTCGTTCCATTGGACTAGTTTCCAACTCCAGTCCAAAGCATATAGAAGGCCCAATTATACTAAGTAATGTTTCGTGATAATTACAGTGCAAGACCATTCAGTCAAAATAATTACAAAAAAAAAAAAGTCATTTGTTGTACACGCATGTATAGTCAAGCTATATTCAGTTTTTGAGTGTATCATAATGTATATTTAGTATATAGCTCATATATAAGTAATCTACATTGTATAGTCAATGTATACGTCCGATGACTTTTGACAAGCTATATTGTATAGTTATATATTGTTCTATGATTTTGGCCTCTCTTTTTTTATGTAAATAAAAGAGGGTTATATTTGTTGTAAATTGATTAGTTTATTATATATATTTAAAATTATCCCTAATATTTATGCATTTTTTTTTTTATTTTTCTGCATATTTATGCATAATCGATGTTTTTTTTTGGACAAATACATAGACGATTCCTCCAACTTGATATTCCTTCCATTTGAATTAATGTATTTTAATTTTACTTTAAGTCTTTTGTAAAAAGAGTGAGTACTTATTATATTTAGTACTTAGTAGCTCCTTAATCCTAATATCTCACATGATATTTTAAGATCCCAAAATTTAATAACATTTTGGTACCTTATACGTACTTTTAATCAAAGATCATAAAGTGTAAAAAACTCATTCACTTTGCTAAACTCTATAATTTAGTGAAATTAAGACTCATAAAGTGATATTGAAGGAGTATCAATGTTTATTTGGACACTTAAATATATACTTTTCTATTTATTTTACTTGACTCGTGTTTAATTGTGCACCTTAGCAAATCAAGAGAATTTTACTATTCGTTTTTTCATACTATCCTTAACATTAAACAACTATATAAAATAACATAGTCAATTTAGAATTTCAATAAAACATACTTCTAATGAAATCTTTCTCAAGAAATGTGTCAAGTCAATATGGGCTAAGTAATATGAAACGAAGGGACCAGTTAGCCTACTGATCACACCTCATGTTGTGGTTAGTGAACCTCCCTGGCTCCTTTAGTTAATGGATATTAATATGTTGGTGTAATATATCATATATATAATAAATTATAGTTGAAAAAATAAAATAAAAAAATTGAATAAAAATTCATTCAGGTTGAGGTGTGGATATCTCGTTCTCTTTAAGGAGATTCAAGTCCAGTGCGGCATAATCTACACCGATCCAGCAATACATCTCTTGACTTGTCCCTTCTAGGATACAACAACCCAACAATATTGTATGACTCAAACAACTCTGGATTAGTTGAAGAGTCCAAAGTTCCACAAAAAGAACACATTCCTTCAACATATAACTATTCTCTTTTTTGTATAGTGAATATAGTTAAAGTCTTAGAATATTTTCTCTGTCTCAACTCTCCATATTTTCTCTTCCTCATATTTCTTCTTCTCACAAAAACAAAGAAAGATCACCACTATTTATAGACGAGGAATTCTTTCTTGTCTTGAATAAGAATGAAGTGGATAATAATGTAGGTGAATGAATGGAAGAATTATGTCTTGGAGGTTACATGAGTTATAAGGCATAATAATATAGGGCATGACTTAGTGATTACATGAGTTACAAGACTCTGATGCATACAAGTTACATGAACTAATGGTCATATAAGTTACAAGAACTAATAACCATTCTACCACAATTTATACCCACTAATATATGCACTTAATATTCTATTTTAATAATAAAATGCATATACACCAACATAACATTTTGATTCTCCATTTGTTTTTTTGTTTTTCATATGTTTGAGACAAATGATTATGTTTCATTGAACCGAAAGTTCTTAATGGTTTTCTTTTTGTTTGTCAAATAATATTAGAGCGCATGTCCTTCTACACTATTAGCTTCAAAGCACAATATGTACTTGACATTAATTATTAATTGACATTGAGTCACCTTATAGAGGAATCAATAATCTTTGATTTGACTTTAATTTACAGTTAGTGTCAACAGAAAAAATACCTGCCGACCAAGTACGTGCAGCATCTTTTCGAACAAATTCCATCAAATTCTTAATCAGTACTATCTTACAGAATCACCAAGAATTTTTTTTACAATGTATTCAGTGTTTGAAACACATATATTCAGGATACAAAACTTTATTGGAAGAACACTTAGATAAAAGTTTGATAATATGAATTAAGAACATAGAATTGAAAGCTTAAAACACGTGCGAAACGTTTTTTTAAAAATGATATTTGCTCTCTCTCCTTCTTGAGATTGCTATGAAATTGTGCAAATAGTTTTAGAAGATATGACAAGCGTATGAATTTTTGCACTAAACAAATAGTGAAGAAATTCTACATGAAAGCAAAATACTTGAACTTGATCTTTTGGAGAATATTGATGATAAAATATTTTATAAAATTACGATGACAAAATAGTTTGTAATTGTAAAGTTATTGATGACAATTTTTTCTTAAAAAAAGTTATTAACAAAATATGCACAGAAGTTGAACTTAAATAAAAATGGTGATTCCAAAGAATGAAAGAACATACCCTTTCATTTAAATGACATACTATTTCAATAAAAGATACATTCATTTATTTAAAATACTAAATAATAATTTTATTTAAACAAAGTTTCAACATCGAGTATAATCGATAAGTGAAATAAAAAAAAATTATATACTCTTTAGGAAATAGCAAAGTTGTTTCTGATAAATTATAAACCCTCACTGATTAATTATGATTATGAGACAAATTCCATTGTTTCCACTAAACACAGCACGTGCTCTACCAAAAAAGCTTTTCCTTAATTATTTTAATTCTTCAGCATATCACTTTAAGACCATCTTTGTTCTTTTTTCATACATTAATACTATATAGTTTATTTATTTAACAGACATTTCATGCTTTAATTTTGTTTTATTTTTTAAGTGTTTATGAAGTTTCCCTACCTTGACTCTCATTCAAGGCTCCCTTCCTAGCTCTTTCACTCTGTAATCTTTTTATTTAAATAATTTAGCTATTACTCTTTCCGTCCTTTTTTATTTGTCCACTATAATATTTTATAATGTCCAACTATACTTGTCCACTTTGTGAAATCAAGAGATAATTTTACGCTTAGTTCATAATTTACCCTTATCATTAATTATAATCATTTTTCTATTACATTTTTCAAGACATTGTATTTATTATAATCAAAAGGTGATTTATTAAAATTACACTATTATTTACTACTTTAATTTTTAATCCATGTGTCAATTCAATAAAGGGCAAATAAAATGGAGAGAGGGAGTATTACTTTTTGTTTTTCATGTTTGAGGAGAAACGAATAAATGATCTGTCGTTATTTACTTCTATTTTTACCTCATCCTCGACTATCGATCCCCACAAACTGTTATGAACAAAGTGAAAAGTCAAATAGTCATCAATCAATTGTGATACTATTGTTAATAACTTTTTCGGGACAATGTATTTCAACAAGTTGTTTATCTTATGAGTAGTATGTAAAGATGGATGGAGGATTTTTAAATCAACGAATTCAACTTATTAAGGTTCTTAGCATTGAACCTCCCGAGCCTATATATGATATTTGAAAATTTATACATGGTTAATATCTAAAATTTGTTGTAATCTTAGTGAATTTTTATATAAAAATTTATATTTTGGAGTAAAAATATAAATTTAGAATGAATGAGGAACTATAAGGCTGCATCGATTTGCCTACGATACCTATTATGTGTCTATATATAGTTTACTCTTATACTTATTCTACCTAATTACTTGCTCCGTTTTAAAAAGAATGACATATTTTCTATTTTAGTCTATTTCAAAAAAATGATCTCTTTTTTTTTACAACATTTTAATTTCAACTTTTCGCGTTGCATATTTAAGGCAACAAGAATAAAAGGCATTTTGGTACGTTTGACACAACTTTTTTTAAATTCTATGCCAAATTAAACTAGATCGATTATTCTTTTTGAAACGGAGGGAGTACTTATTAGTAGTATATGTAGTAGTTGCTTATTCAAACCAATAATCAAACTGGCTATAGCTACATACATTGTTGGTTGAGATATTAAACAATAGACCAGCAACCAAAATAAATAAAAATGAAAAGAACCACATTAGCATTATATTATACTAGGTTAGTCTAAGTAAAAAATGTGAAAAATTGTCATTGAACAACACTTGGACCAACCAACTCACTTTAACATGAGTAATTATATTGCTCCACCATAAAGTCTTGATTTCTGACATGACATATTATTAAACACTAAATTAAAGGCAAAACGTCAATTTCAATTCCCTTTGTCCTTTTGCATGCATTTTTTATTCCACCTTAAAGTTTTCCTCAGCCTTCAAATACCCCCCCTTAAACCAAACACTTCTCCATTCATTTAGAAAAAAAATGGAGGTGTCAACATGGTTTTGCAATAATGGCCAGTATTATGAAGATTCAAATTCAGAAAAACAAAGCACTACTACTTCAACAACATATGAAGAAAATACTAGCTCTTGCAGTATTGACACCTTTGTTATTTCTCCCAATAATTCTTCTTATTGCATAGCCACTTTCAAAACTTTAACCCCACAAATTTCACATCTAGCCATTCACAACAACATTTTATACGCTGCATCTCTCAACGAAATCACAGCCCTCGATTTAAGAACCTATCAACTTATCGACACGTTCACTAGTTCATCTTTTGGCTTAGTGAAATCAATTGCCTTTACCAAAACAAAAATCTTCACAGCCCATCAAGATTGCAAAATTAGAATTTGGAAACTCAAACCCTCCTCACATCATCATCATCTCCTCTCAACCCTTCCAACGTTAAAAGATCGAGTCCGACGTGGCATTTTGCCAAAAAATTACGTCGAAATTAGACGTCATAAGCAAAAATTATGGATCCAACATGCAGATACTGTTTCAGGATTAGCTGTTAATGATGGATTAATGTATTCAGTTTCATGGGATAAAACCCTCAAAATATGGAAAATGTCTGATTTTTCTTGTTTAGAATCTGTTTTAGGTCACGTTGATGCTATTAACGCTGTTGTTGTTTCTCGAGACGGCGTCATTTACACCGCATCGGCCGATGGGGAAATAAAAGTTTGGAATAGGGAAAAAATTAATAAGCATAGTTTGGTTGCGACATTGAAAAAACATAAATCATCAGTAAACGCTTTAACTTTGAGTAAGGACGGAGCGATTTTATTTTCGGGAGGATGCGATGAAAAAATTTTAGTATGGGAAAAAAAGGAATGTGAAGATTATATGTTGGCTACGTGGTCATTGAAAGGACATAAAGGTGCAATTTTGTGTTTGATTTATTTGGATGGTGTTTTAATAAGTGGATCGTCTGACAGAAGCGTGAGGATTTGGGAAAAGAGTTGTAGTAATAATAAAGAATGTGGATATTTTTGTTCTATAGTTCTTGAAGGACATTGTAAACCAGTAAAGTCAGTTATAGCAGCTTGGGATGAAGAAGAAGATGAAAATGGAAATAATAATAATGGGGTTCTTTCTGTTTTTAGTGGAAGCTTGGATGGAGAAATTAGAGTTTGGCAGGTGAATATTGTTTCAACGTCACGTTAATTAATTATATTCAACAATATCATTAGAATATTGAAGGAGCTTTTACATGTTCATTGAATCATTTGATATGATTTTTGTATTGGTGTTCTTGATGATCATTACATTAATTGTTGTTTATGATAAATTATATATACACATTTTAGCTGTGTCTTCATTTATAATTTTATACTCCCTCTGTCTCATTTTATGGGACACTCTTTCTTTTTTGGTCCGTCCTAAAAAAAAATATCACCTTACTCTAATTGGAAACAATTTACCTTTAAAATTCTCCTTTTACCATTAATGAAATGATTTTCAGCCACACAAATATCTAAGAATGATTTTAGACCACAAGTTTTATAAGTCATCATTTTTCCCTTAAACACCGTGTCAAGTCAAAGAATGTCACATAAAACGGGACGTAGGGAGTATATGATTATTATTGCCTACTTAAAAAAAAGAGTCATTATATTTTTAAAACGATTAACTAATATTCCCTCCGTTTAAAAAAGAATAATCTAGTTTGATTTGCCACACAATGTAAGAAAAGAAAGAAAGATTTTTTCAATCTTATGGTCCTAAATTAAAAAGTTATCTTAAATATACCAAAATGCCCTTTAATCTTGTGGCTTTAAACATGCCACGTGAAAGTTGAAATTAAAGTTTTGCCAAAAAAGTAAATGAGTCATTTCTTTTTTAAGCAGATTAAAAAGAAAAATAAGTCATTCTTTTTTAAATGGAAGGAGTATATATACTTATATATTAATTTTTCTTATGTATATATAGTAGATGTTGAACTTTCTTCAGCTAATTTGTGTGTTTGATTTTGAATCCTCTCAATTCAAATCTTGACTTCGCCATTGCGTTTTCTTCGAAAGTAAGCCAGTTTTTTGATTCTTAAAGTCCTAGAGTATCATGAAAGCTTACATATATGTATTATTCTGAAAAACCATAACACATTTTTTTTCTGTTTATACATTTGAGCATTTAATTTGGAGATTATGGCTCCTTTCTAATTTTTAAAGTATTCTTTTGTTTTAGGAACTATACTTTGATTTGACAGCAAGAAAAGCAAACAAATGAACATGAAAAGAAAGTTCAAAATTAGAAGGCATCACTATTCACCATTATCCCAACAAAAAGGTTTTCATATCATGATAGAAGTAATATATATAGTTTGTGCACAATGTGATTACACTGAAAGATACTAAATTTAAAAAATTACAAAAAATATAGTCCTCATTGTATAGACATGTATAGTCGGGGTATATTTGTGTATCATAATGTATATTTTGTGTATAGCCCATGTATAAGTAATATACATTGTATAGAAGTGTATACTTTCTATAACTTTTGACAAACCATATTGTATAGTCATGTATAATTTCGATGATTTGGGGCTATTTTTTATGTAAATAAAACATGAGCTACTTTTTTTGCACTAAATATTTTACTTTTTTTTTGTATATATATATATAATTTCCCCTTTAAAATATGAATTCATCTGATTTTGAAAATATATTTGTTTGCAAACTAGTGTTGTCCTTTCCAATGTTGTATTTTAATCATTCTTGTTGAAGTGCGTCAACAAATTAACTAATGATTTATAAAGTAACCATATTTTATTGTTAATGGAAAATTAGTGACTAATAAAATGCAAAGGGAAGAATTGTTTAATATATAAATGCAGCATGAAACATACAAAATCCGTCATTTTCTGCAATAATGATATTTCTATAAAATAGAAAAAAATTGGGGCACAAAATATGTATCACCATGATTACACTGGATTCAGAGGAGAGACTGTTAGGATCAAACGCTTATTATTATGCCAAAAATTATAGCTGATAGCAAATGTGCAACTTTATTTTTTAACCAAATCCACTACACAAGCGTCATGTTCGATCATGACGGGCTACCCCAACCCCCTAATCATGAGTCTTGCCATAGGTAGAATGCTGACATTATCCAACAGAGACATACCATAAGAGGAAAAGATGTGATGTACACAACTTAGCTATCATATTGACAAACATTAATGACGCTTTTACTGTTCAAATTTGTAATCACTAGATCACACGTAAAAAATGCTACCACTTGATGAACGGCTAATACAAGATTAATTTTACGCTTTAACATGACAATTAATCATTATCTTCCTATGTACCTAATAAAATGTGTGGCGCAGAAAGTGTAAAAATTTATTTAATATATATATTACAATGTCGAGTTTCAAACACACGCAACGAATGTCTGCTCTTTCCCTTTTCTTTAATTGATTTAATTTTTATCTTATATTTCTTTCTTCTGGTTAAAAGAAATCCCTTTCTCACTCCATCACGTTATAGACTATTTTTTTTTTCATGTTACTTTTAAATGCCAAAAACAAATTCTGTATCTAGCCAGCTTAAAATGATTTAAAAAAAAATGTACTTCCTCCATATTTCAATGCATTACGTCTTTTCATTTTAGTATCTTTAAATAGAAGTGAATACCGTCTTGTTTATAATTAACGCTCTAATATTCTTATGAAAAAAATCCTCATTTTACCTTTCATGATACGCTTATTTACCATAAATTTTAATGTGATAGAAAATAAATTACAATAACAAATAAAATATGAAGAAATATAATTTAATTGATAAACAATGTGGGTTGGTTCCTTGATTCTCCTATCCTAAAAAATTTTCGTGATTCGAGGATCGTTAGTGGTATATTTCTCGAACTAGGATGATTCTGGACTTGATCTGCATGAAAGAATTTGTGTGGATCATCTTGAAGTATTTGATTATCAATAAGAGTGGTATATTTTGATCTCTTGGATTTCTAAGATGCCTATTTAAGGAAATATAATACACTTTATATATGCATGAATTAGGATTTAGGGTTTAGGATAAAATAGTCTCCAAAAAATGCTGACCGAAATAAAACTCATCTTGGAGAGTATTACAAAATTTCGATATCTACAATGCTCTTATATTATAGTGTCACGACATATTCAAACTAAAAAATGCAAAGAGGACTTTTATATGTTATATACATGCATCTTTAGTTTAAAATTATAAAATCAAAAATCTTATTTATTTATATTCTTAAATTTAGTGCCAAATTAATCAAAACATATTATAAATCCAAAAAAGATGGATATGTTTGGCTCTTAATTACCAAACTTAGCTTGTGTATGCTAGTGTGTTTATCTTCAATCCTAGCTAGCTAGAATTTGCTAATTAAACAAAATTATCAAGAGCAATATTTGCAGGGGTGGATCTACATTCACCCAGGGGTGGTTAGATGAACACCTTTCGTCGGAATTTTTTTCCAAATATATATATAAGTTAAATATAGATATTTTGATGTATATATCAATTGTTGAACATCCTTGATAGAAAAATTACTCACCCATATTCCAAAAGTATGAACACCCTTAACGAAAATGGCTCCGCCACTGATACATCTATGCATCTAGTTGTTTATATCGTGATCAAGGATTAAACTCACATGCTGGGCATTGAGAAAGGAGAAGAGAAAAAGATTTATGTTGATCTATAAAGCTGCTAAGCTAATTATAATCATAATTAAATCTAGATCTCTAGCTAGTTAACTACTTAATCATGATAATTATTTAGAGGAGCTTATAATTAACCGACAAACCCTAGAGTTAGCCGTGCATGAAGGTATTTTTTTGGAGTTTACCTGAGTAATTAATATGAAATAATTATTAAAAAAAATGAAAAATGCTGTTGGGAAAGGTGAGCACATGTCAGCCACCCAATTAGCTTTTTTACAACACAAATTCCAATTAAGTGGGAGAAAATGTGAATTTTTCTTAATTAATTACATAACATATTTAATATACTCCTAAACTTAATTAATTCCATAAAGAAGTGGTTTGGTTAGGGTTAATCATCAATCTTTATTTGTGTCCGATCCATATATATTTGGAATAATCATATTTGCGTAAGTGCTTACGTATGGTCTCCAAGGAAAAATTAAGGGGTTGTTTGGTTGTTGGTTAATTAGAGTTGTGCAAATATGAATAATGTAAAATCAATTATATAAGAATATAAGTTATGCATGATTTAGTTATTATATATATGCATATATGTGTGTGTGTGAGCGTGCGCCCGCACGCGCATGTATTTGGATTCAGAATTTTCACCCAAAGAGTTCAATATATAAAAGGATAAATGTGTGAACTAAAGTACAAAGTACAAATGCCAATAGAAAATCATTGTAAATATTTCTAAGCACATTTTCAATTCCACCTGATGAAGTTTCATTGCTTGTAAAGATAAATATAATATTATCGTTAAAACATCATCAAACATGTCTTTTCCATTTAAGGGATCATGCAACCGTTCAAGAAGTCATTATTCATTCTGCTTCACAATTCTTTCTTAACACCGAGAAAGCTTTTCCAATAGATATAATGACAACTCATAGAAGCAAAGAAAAATTTACCAAAAGAAATACAATAGGTTAACACACGAACACAAAAAAAAATATTTTAAGTGGTAACCGTACATTAACAAAGAATTAAATTTTAAAAATTAAGCAGCTTGCACATACAACAAGAATCGAACTTGCAATCTTGACATATATAGTACTCGTTGTGCAATCTACTAGTATCACTGGGCTCTCTCTTCTCTGATTTGGGTGGTTCAAAATTAGTATAGGTACAAAAATATTTTTAAAAAATATACCTTATATATAAAATGTAACTTTTTGCTGAAGGGGTTCGAATGAACTTCCTGCCACTTATTCAAGTATATTAGTTATATGAGATTGTAAACTAGTAATTCATCATATTTGATGTTCTAAATTTTATACATAATAATTAAAATGTTATCAAATATGAAACTCATTATATTAATGTTAATACATAAATAATTCACTTTTTAACCACCAACCGAACAATCCTACGGAATTTTTTGTGATTATATAGTCTCTCACGTTAATATAAACCTTTTTTTTTTTTACTTTGTTGTTATTATCTTTAATATGTGAAGATTTAAGCACACTAGAACTATAGTCATCACATTTTCTAATGATTTATGTAGCTGTTATCGAAAAATTCCTTTTGGATAAATTGATGATATTTTTACAGTTTATCATTAGAATAATTTTAGCACTGCTTGGTACCATGTTATTAGTTATTTATTTTTAGCATAATATAATTAGTTGAATGTTAGAAATAATAGTTGAGATTGAAATATATATGTGTCTAAATTATCTGTCTGGTGAATTTGCATGTGTATATCATTTTTCTTGATTGTATAAATAAATTTCTTTACTTCTTATTGTGCTTCAAGAAGATTAGAGCAAGTTTCATTAATTCGATGAAATGATTTCCTACTATCAATTTCATTTTGAAGAGAAAAAATGGTCTTAATTATTAAGATTTTAATTTCAATTTATATGTTAATAGCCATATTGCTAAAAGAAGACGATTTGTTTAAAATATTTATTTCATGATGAGATTATACTAATTTAGAGTTGTTTTCTAAGAACACACTTTTGTTAATATTTAGATTTGATGACTCTCAACTTGCTAAATTTATAAATGGTGCTCCTGCAAAACGCAAATAGTCCTCTTACAATATGGCTATTACATAAATGGTGCTCCAAAATTGGCTATAACTTAAATGGTGGCGTTAATTTGAATTTGAAAAAAATAGAAAAAAGTGCCCTCACGCAGGATCGAACTACGGACCTTCAGTTTACAAGACTGACGCTCTACCACTGAGCTATAAGGGCTTTTTGATTTTGTGTGGTTGCTTAAAAGTTTTATTGTTTAAGGAATGTTCCTTCCTGATATTCTAGCACCTTTCTTTAGATTGTTAGTGTTGTTGCGATTCATTGTTAATTTGAATGAGCGAGCATTCAATGGAGAAGGCGAACACCTTCGATCCTGTAATTATTCCTCTTCTTTCTTCTCTATCTCCATAAATTTGTTCTTTGATGAAAGTATTTTATCTGAAAAAATAGAACTGATTTATTTGGCTTTAAACAGGATTTGGTCCACGAAATTTTCAAGCTTGTTTGGAAAAGAAAAGCTGCAGGTTCAAATTTCACTTTTTCTTCTGCGCTACATTTTTGCTGCAATTGAACTTTATTGCTATTATTTTCTCGTTACGTATTTGATAATTGTCGCAGAGCGTGGGAAAAACGAATTATCCGAGAATATAGACAACGAGGTATCCATAGTTCGTCAATCCTTTCATTTTAACATTGTTTCTTTGTTGTTTTTTCATGTTAATTTTTATCTGGTGAAATCAGAGTAGATGATTTTGCTTTAAGTTTGGTTAGAGTTTGCGAATTTTTGTTGGAATTATTGTGTGTCCTGTTGAGCTTGAAAGCATTTTGTAAATGTGTTTGTAGGTTGGGGCTAGCTCATCAAAGAGAAGCCGGCCTACTTTTGGTAAGAACTTGGCTACTAAATAAGCTCATTCACGCTTTTACATTTGTTTTCAGCTCAAGTATGCTACTATGTGAAAAAATTAGAATCACGACTTCAAGTTTGGATATTGATTCAATTGGCTAAATACACTCTGGAGGTTTTAGACTCTGTAAGTGAGATTGCATTTAGGTTTATTTTGGATTTTTAAAATGTGGTTAAGGCATGATCTATTTAAATGTTTTGGAAATAAAACTAATTAGAAAAGTAAAATAATTCACTTAGCCTATTTAGGAACATCTCCTTCAAGGTAGCCATAATGGAATTACAGAAGCCAATTACATATCTTAAGAAAGGGGCAAGACATGATAAATATAGGGCAGATGCTTAATGGATGTGCAATGGCAAAAAGAGAGCATGGAATAAACTTAAACAAGCTTAATTCCAATTTTACAATCCAGGTCATTGCTGAGGATAATTTTTCAGACCAAATGTACTCTCGTTGTTCTTTTACCCTAACAAAAGGGAATAGAAAAAAGTAGAAAGTTAGAACTATTGCTTTCCGTGAAGGTAGTGTTTGCTTTATTTTATGTATTACATAGACATTCACAGTCTGAAATTTCATTTCTCTTACTTGTAACCTGGTGTAGATGAATTTAAACATTAGTGAAAAGAATTAGTATATTGTTCTAGAATCCGGTTAGCATATTCCCCAAATTTTAACTAGAGGAAGATTCAGTTTAAATGTCACTCATGGCAAGTTGCAAGGATTTCTGAGCAAGATATTCCTTTGTGCTTTTATCAATCAGAAAAGTGAATTAATATACTTCTTCTATTTTACTTTTCCATTGTTACTTCATGACATGTAAGGTAGCATAACTTGAAAGAAAAGGGAAGACAATGAAGAAGGTTTAATTTCTGTATAATTTTGCCATTTCTCATTTCTTTTAATGGCTTTAGATGTACTAGAAACGTGGATTGTGGCAAGCAAGCTTTTCTGTGTACTACCTTCTTGATAACAATGCCATATCTAACCTGTAACAATAGCCCACCTTTAGTAACTGCTTCGTATGCTGGTACTTTCATTTTCTTATATGGTTGGACATCTGCTTTGTTATATATTAGCTGAAAGAGGAATACGTTCCTTTGACAATGAGTAACCCTTCTCATATGTGTGTTTCTCTGATGATGTTAAAAGCTAATGCAAATGCACTGAAACTGAGCTCTGAACTCCTCCGAGTCTTTGTAGCAGGTTTGACCATCAATAAGAAAAATTATGTTATTTACTTGGCTAAATTTTCTCGTGCATTCTTTTTATTTTGAGATTTGTTTCCTTGATGTAGAAGCTATACAACGTGCTGCTACTATTGCTGAAGCCGAGGGCAGTATCAAAATAGAAGCAACTCATCTAGAGAGGATACTTCCTCAGTTACTTTTAGATTTTTAAGGTACTTGAAGGAGATATGAAGTTATAAAGTTGTCTGTAGAGTGCAAAAATGGAGTTTATCTTCTTAAAAATTGGAATGCCACTTTTCTCCTCTAAACATGCTAGATGTTGAATGATTTCTTTTGTATCTTTTGGACTAACTTGCAAATATTGATAAGAGATGTGCTTTTAGATATTACGATACTCCATATGTAGCACATGTTAGTTCTCGGAGAAAATGCTCCAGAAGAAATTTTTGTTTTCTTTAGATATTCACAATTTTTTATATTAGCTTTCAATTCAATCTTATGCATTGAAAAAGTTTTTAGTGCTAGAAATTATTGTCATGCGTTGTGATTGAATTTCACTATACTTTCCTTCACAATGTGCAATTATGCCAGGATGACTGAATTTGCAAAATTGCACAACTTTTTTTAGATCAAAAGCGAGTAAGGTAGATCTTACACCATGTATTGTATCAGTGTTTTGAAGACAAAACTTAGTGGTATGTTATCCTATCTAGCAAGGTTTCATACTTGTTATTGCATGTATAATCTGCTCTAAGATTATCGAATGTGGATTTTCTTTGCAGAGGAATGGGGAGATACACCAGTATGTAATTTAAGTGCTGACATAAAACCAAAAGGAATAAAACAAAATGAGGTCTTAATCCATTTAATGTTATTGATGAGTTAGGACACAACACTGTAGGATATACAGAACCTTCAAATGAAAATGGAAACACTAGTTTTTGCAATTTCAGGTTCTAGGATGCCTTTTTTTTCAATAATTTGCTAAGAGCCTAAGACCATTGAATGAAATAAAACATTTAGGAAATTTGAATTTATGATTTGTATTTCTGTCTTTCAGCTATTAGCTCACAGCATGGAGGGTTCTGGTTCTACACCTTTAGTTGTAAGAAATTGATTACGGGACATGCAAGCATACTATAGGTGTTGTGCTGCGTGCAAGACTCAGATTTTCGCTAGACATCCTACATAAGTTCATTGGTTGTTACTCTGTTAGTTGTTAGAGCACTGTTTCCTCTTCAAATGATTCTGAATGCCTGCTGTATCATACTAATGAACCGAATAATGATAAGCTTTCTTTTCATGTATAAAATCTTCCATGATCTAGGAGTACTTAAAGTTTTATAGATCAATTCACTAGCTACTCTTTCTTGTGAATACAAGTGTTTCTATATTGCTCATTTTAGTATATCAGAAGAATTAGTAGTTTCTGCACTGAGTGGAAAGAATTCGATTCACATATCCAACTCCAGACAATAGCGTCTGGAGAATTAAAGTAATTTCTGCTTCTAGTGGAAAGAATTCCATTCACATTTCATATCATGCTTTGTGGTATCAATTATCATAATATAGCAGAGGAAACTTCTGCAAAGAACTTTCATACAGCTAAATATAAACTTCTCATATTGAAGATGCAACAACATACACAAGGACAGCCTCTCATATTGGAGATGCAACAGAGTACACAAGGACAGTCTTACACTAGAAACTCTCTTAGTTGCTTGACCAACTTTTATTTACTGTTTAGTTATCCACTATATACTTAATGCTTGATCTGCATCAACATGCACCTAACATCCTTACTATTAGGTCTCTCCTTAGGATTCTCCTGGGTGCAAAAGCACGCAATCTTGATAACCAAAAGCATTTGGTCTTCATTTCCATTACCCATCAACTTTGGATCAATTGCTCTGTTTGGATCCTCAGAAGTCACGACATTTCTCATCCATTTCACTAAACTCATCTCAGAAGTGTTCTGGAAGAACTCATCTGATGGAAGTTTTCCCATAACTAGCACGCCTAGCAGCACCCCGAAGCTGTATATATCACACTTATCTGTGAACTTAAGCGTCTGATGATATTCTGGCGCAATGTATCCTATAGTTCCTGCCACGATTGAAGTTGTAATATGTGTATGAGCATCTGGGACAGCCTTTGCAAGGCCAAAATCCGAAATTCGAGCTTCCATGTCATCATCAAGGAGGACATTGCCTGGCTTTAAATCTCTGTGAATTATACGTTGAGTATGATTTATATGGAGATACTCGAGTCCAGCAGCTATTCCCATTGCAATTCGGTGACGCGCTGACCAATCTAGTTCCCGTGTTCCCTCTCTGACTTGCTGGAGGGTATCCTGTAAGCTCCCATTTTTCATGTATTCATAGACCAAGTAATGGCAGTCTGGTCTTGGCATATGTGCTAGTAGGGGAAGCAAATTCCGATGTCTGATTTGGCCTACAATTTTGATTTCTGATTTAATCTGGCGCATTTTCTTATTCATAGCCTTGCTATCTTCCTCAGTGAGCTCTGCAGCATCCCTTGGGGGTTGTATTATCTTTTTTATGGCAATAATCTTTCCATCACTCCCAGGTAACTCAGCTTTATAAACTTCTCCACATCCACCTTGTCCAATGAGTTCTAGTGATGCCAATCCATCTTCTTTCTCCAGAAAGGCCAAGTCGTCGGCTCTTTTAATCAATGGACTGAAAATTGTTAAGCCTGAATCATTACTTCTCCCTCTGATTATAACCATAAACACCTTGACGAGCACGGAGAGGACCACAGCAGATAAACCCCCGGCAAAAACTCCGGCGAAGAATCCAAGAAACCAGGCGCCTATCTTCCTTCTGATTTTGTTATGTTTCTGCGCTACTGGTACTACAACTGTACTAGGTCCTGGAGCTTGGGCATATCCTGAATTGGAGTTTGGTGCCATTGCAGGGCTGTGCCTTGGCCTTCTTGCACTCTCAGCAAGAATGTAACGCTTAGGAACATATTCTTTTTTATTTAAGTCTGCTGATAAGTGCTCAACTTGATTCACGACAGGCATAGGACCTTCAAGGAAACTATTCCCTGAAATGTTGAGGAGCCGGAGATTCCTGAAAGATTTCAAAGATTGAGGTATTTTACCAGTGAACATGTTATCAGCAAGGGAGAGTTTTTCAAGGTTAGGAAAATATTTCAAGAAGTTGAGGTTCCCTGATAACTTGTTAGAGCCAAGGTCAAGGATACGGAGATAGACTAGAGATGATAATTCAGATGGAACTTTGCCTGAAAATTGGTTGTTTTGAAGGTTCAAGATTTCCAATTTCCTGGAGTGAACGATTTGAGCTGGTATTCTGTCAAAGAGTTTGTTGTTTTGGAGGGACAGTTCTTTGAGCTCAGAAAGCCTACCAATGGCAGGAGACAGAGTACCCTTCAGCTTGTAGGATCTGAAGACAACTCTTGTGACTCTTAGCACGTATGAATTGTTCATGAGTCGTCGTTCACATGATATTCCAACGGAGTTGCATGGGTTCTCCAGAGCATTGCATTGAGTAGGGATACCTAAGCCTTTTTGGACAAGCGAAAGAGCACTGTGATCGGGTGAGTAAAGGTTGAGTTTTGCTTGAACAAGAAGGATCACAGTGAAAAAAGAAAAAAAAGAAAGGTGTGTATGCAAGGCCGTGAAGGCCATCAGACTGGTGATTTCCACAGTTTTGTGGATAAATTGGGAGGTGGATGAGGCACCACACTGGTGGTGCTTGAGGAGTAGGATGTGCTATTTCTTTTATTTGTTTGGTGGTTCCTTAGAAAGAGGCTGATATTTAAGGTAATAAAAAGTGGAACATGACTTCATTCGTCAAGTTGGGACCATGTGGAAAACTTGAGTCGTCCAGGGTCCCAATGGATTTAGTTTCTTCTTCTCATGTTTTGACCTGTGAAATTCCTAATTTGCCATTTGCATTACCCAATTATTTGGGGACAATAGTGCTTAGTTCATTTTCCTAAAAGTTTTGTTTATGTTGCCTGTTACAAGGCTAAACACGTTCGTGTTTGAAAATCCTATACCTTCTGCTTATGACTTATTTCATGTACTATTTATGCAGGTGCTTTATATGCTTGAATTGCCTCATTTGGTACTTTGGCTGAGTGGTATCCATGTTTGTCGTAGGAATCAGATTGGAGGATCCAATAGAGAATGTACAATGGCAGACGCTGACAAGGTGAAGTAAATAATGGGCTTGACTTGTTGAGCTCATTTAGTTTTCCCAAGTGGTGGGAGTTACATCATCTTTTGGGAAAATCGTGTATGCTGCATTAATAGCTCCTGGCTTATCTGGTGGCTGAATTTTCCAGGAAATTTACAATTAATTCAAGCCTTTAGTAGAAAAAAGTGCGCATATATAATTAATTCTCTAAGGAACTTTATAATTAATAGCTTTCTTTTGTTTTTTCTTCTATTTTTTCCCTTTTTTTTTTCTTATATATATTTTTTTAATTATGGAATTATAAATAATATTTATTTTATATATTTTAAATAAAATGATTTCTAAATTCAAGCCAAGATTCAAGATAATTTTTTTTTCATATTTATTATTTTCAATATATTAGGTTTAAAATTTTACGAGATACTTTATAACTCTTATTTTAGAGGTAATATTTGACATAAAAACTTTTAAAGAATAAATTACGTCCCATGGGCAAGAGTTGTCATAATTTTTTGTATTTTGATTTTTGAAATGTTCTATAATTTTTGTCTTAGAGGTAAGACTTAGATAAAGAGCTTTACAAATTTTGTCTTCTGAGCAAGACTTGACACTATTACATGGTCTATAACTCTTGTCTCTTGACTCAAGGACTTCCAAACAACAAGTTAAGACCCAAGAACAAGGTTTGACGCTATCACATTATATCTTGATTTATTAGATGCTCTATAACTTTTGTCTTAGGGGCAAAATTTAGTCCAACAACTTAAGCCCATGGGCGAAACTTGACAACTACATTGTGGTTTGATTTATGAGGTACTCCATAACTATTGCCCAAGAGGTTAAACTTGTTAGTCCAAGGACTTCTTAACAACAAATCAACCTTTATGGGAAAGATTTGACATTATCGCATTACGTATTGATTTATGAGATATTCTATAATTCTTGTCTTAAAGACAATACATAGACTAAGAATTTCACAAGTTACGCCCCATGGACAAGACTTGATACTGCTGAATTGTATCTTGATTTATCATACGTTCTATAATTCTTGTCTCTTAGCCCAATGATTTCAAAACAACACGTTAAACCCCATAGCAAAGACTTGATAATATCACATAGTATTTTAATTTGTGAGATATTCTATAATTATTGTTCTAGAGGTAAGATTTGTTAGTCCTAATAAGAAGTTAAGCCCTAAAGCAGAACTTAACATTGCTACATTATGAGAAGGAAAATTTAATTTGATGATTTAATAGAATGAATTTTTTTTTTAAAAAAAGAGAAGAGAAAAATATAATAAATAAAAAAAGAAAGAGAAGAAAATACAAGTTAAGAAAAAACTGAAAAATAAAAAAATAATTTTAAAAAAAGAAAGAGAAAAAATTACAAGTTAAAAAAAGGAAAAAGAAAAAAAATGAAAAGTAAAAAAAATAAAAATAAATAAAGAAAAAGAAAAAATAGAAGTTAAAAAAAAGACAAAGAAACAAAGGATCAAGAAAATAATAAATAAAAGAAAAAGAAAAATAGAAAAATTAAGAATCAATTGAGCCTAAAGAATTTTTTTAAAAAATATTTAAGGTATTGAGGGGCAAAAATGTACTTGACTCAACTTAAAATGATAAAAAGACATTTTTGTAAGACTTCCTTAAGGATGACAAAAAATCAAGATCACTACATTTAGTAGGCATTCTGTGTAATTTTCTTCAATCCAATCTAAATTTGTTTGGGTCAAAACGGGTTGAGTAACGGATTATAGAGTGGGTCAAGACCCAATCCGACCCAATTATTATTAAGTTTTACTTATTTTATTTATTTATTTTCAATATTTTAGTACTTAATTAAATTATATTTTTCTTTATTATTGCTATATAGTTTATATCAAATTAAAAAAAAGTGTTTTAAAAATATTATAACAAAATCTTTCTCAAGTCAATTCGGATGGCATATTAACTTAATTTTAAATGAATTGAAATGGATTGGACGAATTAATTTAATTTTGCCACTCCTAAAAACGAAAGCACCAACAACTCCCCATTGACTATTATTACATTTTCTTTATACTTTTCTCTTTTCTTACACTTTGAATTTTGATGAAGCCGTAGAAGTCTTGACCGGAGGTAAAGAATGACTACGTACCCGTTCAAAATAATTACTAGATTATTGATTAAAAAAAATAAAGCCTCAAGAGTTAGAATGGTACACGGATTGATTTTTTTAAATTTTGTACCCATGATTTGGTGCTTTCAGCAAAATATATTTACGAATGCACAAATTGTTAAATTGTGACAAGATTCAAGTGAAGATTTGATAGGAAATTTTTTTTCCTCATTGGTATTAAAAGTCAAGGTAGGAAATTTGTAGTTAAAATTTTGTCACACTATTAAATGGTCTCACAAATTACTTTGACATTTTTTACAGAGTGATGTCTGTTTTCGCCAAAAATGGCCTTTCGAGAAAAAATCAATTAATTTCAAAGAAAAATCAATTTTTTCGAAAAAATAAAAGACAGAGAGTCGCCACTTAATTTTTAAGGAAAAATCAAGAAAACCGTTAAAATGATTTTAAAAAGAT
>JBCEWC010003500.1:0-30091 GCA_038996855.1 Solanum aculeatissimum
AAATTTTCAAGTTACGATACAGTACCATACAGTCAAATCAAACAACAAATTATCATTAAACAGTAGCAACCCATACAATCTATCTAAACATTTAACAGTACAATACAGTACAATATCATACCATACATTATAAAACCATAACAAACCACCGTCCAAACAAACTGTAAGAGAACTGCCATCAAAGAGATTGTTCCATAATATGGGCCTTTGCGTTTTTCGTTGACTTGCAGTTGGCGTGATTGGATTTTCCCCAAAAAATAAAAATAATTAATTGAATCAAGTGTACGCCCAAATGATACAGTAACAACATACTAGTTTTAATACATAGTAGTAATCAACTAAAAATACAAGTGTTTAATTTTTCTCAATATATCTAAGTTTTTTAAATATGGGGATTCTCATAATTAACCATAATAGAGCTAGAGAAGTTCAGCTTGTTTCCACTTATTAACAAGGACGGTAGGAAATTCAATAATTTATGTCACGCATGCTACAAATATAAGCTTTAGCTTAGGAAGCTGACGATAATAGCTCCTCCATATTACAAAGTGTCCTGGCCAAGAGAACTACGTTTGTTTTGATTGTTTCTTTAATAACATGGTATGATATGATTTGGGTTCTAAATTTTGTAATCATGAAAATCGTAACTTTTTGAAACCACCAATTTGGTGATATTCCATTCTTTACTTATTTTTTTCTAATTATATCCTTACTTAATTTTAAATAATTCTAATTTATCTTTTATTAATCGTTACCTTAATATATCTACTGATTTCACACTCATATTACTCATTCTCCCCAGCATTAATTTTTAAAGCTTCTCTTTCGCCTCAAGTCTTCTCACACATTTCGATCTATTTTTCAATGTTCATTTTTTTTTTCTTCTTATTTCACATAAATTAAGTTACTCGTCTTTGTGCTATAAGTTTATGTAATTGACTATTATTTTTAATAATTACTTTTGCTAAAAAAAAATTAAAAAAAATACTAATTAAGAGCTATAATAATTAAAGATATTTTCGTAAATTTATCAATTACAATACAGTCAAACTGAAAAACAAAATTATTATTAAATAATAATAAACTATACAATTTATCAAAACATTATACTATGTATTATTATACCATATAAACTATATCATACCTATAGTTACAAATCGTGGGTCATGAAGCCATAACAAATCACCCTCTAAAGAGAGGGTTAGGCGCCAAAGTGTCTGGGGGTTGGATGGGGGCCGAGGTGTCTCTTGACACCTAAAAGATTCCCCAACTTCTTCTTTTTCCCCCTTCAAAAAGTTAAGTTTAGGGAAGGAGTCCTAATTACTTGTTGAATTCAGATTAAGGAAGCTTCCACCAAATTCAGACAACTTGCGTCTCTTCTCTATTGATTGCTAAATCAGTTATCAGTAAACTATAAGGTAAGGGCAAATAATTGAAATTGAAATTCTTCTGTAGTTTAAAAAATTATCTAAGATATCTCAATTAGGTTAATGCTCCATTGTTATCTTTAAATTCGAAACTTTTAAAATATCAATAATCACATCGAATGTTAACATCAAGTCAATCAATGTAAAACATATAGGTACAATTTGCATATACATTTTTTAACACGTAACATGACCAAGTAATACTATATATTTTTATTTTATTTTTGTTGATTCTTAAAGTTAACTATTCAAGTCAATGTAAACATTTATTGTTGACACCCTTCTTCTCTAGAGTTTAAGTGATTTTTTTTTTGGTTCATAGAGTATGGTATCATCAGTCTATTACATCGAGATCTTACTCCATTTGAATAATCACTATAATTAATCTTACTTTATTGTTCTAATTATGTGTCCCTACTTTTAATTTGTCTATTATATTAGTGATGGATATCTCAATCATTCTGAGGACTGACCATCTTTTCCTCGTGCATGTGCTATGTCCACTAAATTACATTACCAGTAATATTCTTCAATGGTACGTTGATTCTAATTACTACAAAAGTTATATTACACGCAAAATATGTTTGCGTGGACGAGTGGGTATTTAGATGATATCATTTCAAATCGTGGCAGAGTCAGAATTTTTACTAAAGTAGACATACAAACTAATCGAAAGGAGTTTAATATCTATTATATATATACATAAAAAAAAATCAATCATGTATAAATAATATAATTTTTAGTCAAAAGAGATTTGAATGAACCCCTAACAATGAGCTAGCTCCGCCGCTGTCTCCAAAATCACAAGAGGAATAAGAAATTTACATAAGAAATTCAAAAAAATATATAATTGTCATAATTGTAATTTGACCATATATATGACCTTAAGCAATATTTTCAACCTCCTTTATCGTTACGTTATGTGGTATGTTTTTCTTATAGTTTGTCCTAAAAAAAATATTACAATTTTATAATTTGAAATAATTAAACTTTAAAATTCATTTATGTGACACACTTTCTTTCTAGTCTGTCTTTGAAAGAATGTTTTATTTCTATAACTAGAAATAGTTGAATTTAAAATTCTCCTTTAATTCTAAACGAAATCATATATAGTCACCCAAATAATTAAAATTTATTTTAGACTATAATAATTTATTTATTTTTAAAAGGAAAGATCTTCCAAGAATAAAGTTTGTGGCTAACCAAATTGTGCTAATAATAAATTAAAGCAAAAGGAATAATAATTAAGGAGAGCTATTTGTGTGGGTCTCTCCATTTTAGCCTTTGCTTTTTTCTTTTATGTATGTCCCAATGTACTACTCTATGGCCTCATATGACTCACAATCAAGTTACATCGGATTATAAAAGTGTGATTTCTATGATTGTTTGGTCATAAGAAATTTTTATTTTTCCTTGAACTTTGTTCACTTTATTTGAAAAATTTTAAATATAAATAAAAATTTGAAAAGAAAAACAAATTATTTTTACTTTTTTCACTTTCATTGTAAATTTTCCTTGTTCAAATTTTAACTAATTTTTATAAAATTACGCCATTTAAATTATATTTTGATGTTTTTCGGAAAAGTAAATTTAAACAATCAAATATTATTTTCAAAAATTATAATCAAACATAACTTCATTTGCAACTCCAACTTTAAAAAAAAATCAAACAAAGTATTTATTTCGTTTAAAAAAGAATGAATGACCTACTTTCCATTTTAGTCTATTAAAAATGGAATTACCCCTTTCATTTTTTGGCAACATTTTCATTTCAACTTTCCACGTGACATGTTTAAGGTCACAAGATTAAAAAGTATTTTGGTACATTTGACATAACTTTAATTTACAACGACAAAATCAGAAAGTCTTCTTTATTTTTTTAAACTTCGTGTCAAGTCAAATTAAGTCATTCTTTTTTAAACGAAGGAAGTATTTCTTTTTTCATAATAATATGTAGTAGCTCCTATGACATTATGTGATTATTAATTTGAGATAATGTTACTATATTATAGAGCAAATTTAATTATATGTTATTAGATAAATTAGTCAAATTGGATCAATTAATTTTTTCATGAATTTTATTCGACTATTAGTGTAGTAGAAAATGACAAGGAAAAAAAATATACGTTGAACTGTCACTGTTCTCCCTAAAGAAAGTCAAACTTATAAATATTATAATATATGTATAAAAAAGTCTACTTACTTGCAACGGTACTCTGAATTTAATGTCTACAAAAATTCAACGGGAAATAAACGTTGAAATATTTGACACGGAGTGGATTATCTCCATTATATAAGTCATTCCATGTTCTTTAAACCCCCCCCCCCCCCCCCTAAAAAAAAGGATTTGAATATAATACTATATAGTATATAATATATACAGGACTATCAAAGAATGTAGTGTAACGAGCCAACAAATTGGACTACTCTTTCCTTAATCAGAGGTCTCGAGTTTGAGCCCTGTGAATGGAAAAAATCGTGATAGGGAGTGCTTCCACCTCAGACTCCAATGTAGGTACCAAACATTACTTAGAAAACCAAAATATATAGCGAGGGGGGGGGTGGGTGGGGAAGCTAGAGGGATTAATTAATATATTAGGGGCAATGTTCTTGGAAGTTTACAATATATGCAACTTATTTTCTTAGTATTTAGTTACTTGTACTTGCAACAAGAGAGATGTATAAAATGTTGTAACAATTAATATAATATATAGTTAATAATTCGTCACCTTTGTTAGGTACGTTATAGAATTATTATAAAATCAATGAGCTTTTTTTGGCAACAAGCACAAGAGTTTAAGAAGGGCTATTTGTTGAGTCTTTCTGGATAATTTAAAAATGTTTTAGGGGAAAAAATAGTACTTCTATAACTTTTATAAACTCCATAGTGTAAGGAGCAACTTATATTTTATTTTTATACTTTATTAAATTACAAAAAATTCTTTAAATTTGTGTCGTCTAGATACATAGCAATCATCCGGATACATATATGGTGATGCATTACAAAACATGTCTATTGAGCTTAACAAATTAAATCAAAGGTTAAATTAAATTTCATTTTTATGAATCATGCAAAACAAATTGATATCAATCTCTTCCTAAATTTTAGAAACTTCAAGCAATATAAATTTCAAATTTTCTTCTCCTCAATCTATATGTCCCAAATTGTAACAAATTATCTTATTCATCTTCTTCGTCCATTTTTTTCTTTTCAATCATTAGCTATCAATTTTTTTAATAATTTGTCATCCACAAATTTTTGATAATATGATAATGTACCTTTACTTTTTTCATGTTATTTAATCCAACTGAGATCTTGATTTTCAAGTTTTTCAAGGCTCAAAAATTATTTATGATACAGATACATTGGATTAAGTATCAAGAATAATCTAAGGTTTGTGTATGATATATTTGAAATGTATCTAGTATTAACTTGTAGTTCCATTTACAACAGTTATGTATCAAGTAGAGAACCATTAACAGCATACACAATCGCTTATGATACGAATACTTTGGGTTTGTATCGAGATTAACTCAAGATTTATGAATGATACTAGTTAAATATATCCGGTACTAACTTGTATTTAAATTTGCAATACATTTGTATCAACTACGGAATCACAAACATGAATTGTAGAAATTTATGTATCAAAAATAACTCTAGACTTGTGAATGATATTGATTGAATGTATCTGGTACTAATTATTACTTAAATTTACAACAATTATGTATCAAGTATAGAACCACAAATGTGATACATAAAAAATGCATAACAAACTTAGGGTTATGTATCGAAAATAATCCTTGATTTGTAAATGATATCAATTGAATATATTTGCTACTAAAAACTATTTAAATTTGCACCAATTATGTATCAAGTACATAATCAATAACATGATAAATAGAAATCTATGATTCATAAACTTAGGATTATGTATAAAAAATAATACTGGAACGCAACACATTGTACATTATAAATTGTAATGTATCATAATGTTGAAAAGTACAAATTATACATAATTTATGAGGTAAAAAGCCATCAGATACATTTGAAATCAAAAGCTTTGATATAGAATGGCATGTATCAACTTCTTTCCCTCTTTTTAGAAGTTTTTTTTTAATTGGAGATGTCAAACTTGAATCTATATCCTTTTTCGCTTGCAATTTCTTCATGATTAATGGACCGATCCGTTGTTTGAATCTATTTTCATGAAAACTATTATCATTTGAATCAAAATCACAAATAACATCATCTTTGTATAGTTTGAGGAGCATCTAAATTTTGAGTAAGATCTTCAATTTAAAGAACTAATTGGGTAAGACCAATATTAAAAGATAGACGAGAATTCATATGTAGCAAAATTTTAAAATGAAGAACAGTGATTTGAAGCAAATTTTTCCAAGAGATTAGTGTACATAAAGTCAAAAATGGAGGATGATGAAGAACTTCTCCTGCTTTCATTAGAATTCAACTTTAATGAGGAAAAAAAGAAGAAGACAGTTATAAAATAAAATTGTCTTAAATGGAATTTGTAATTTAGACATGATTTTAGCAGTGTCAAAAAGGACGTGAAGATGTGTAGAGTCTTGCATAAAAAAATTAAAGGGAAAAAATAGAAAATTCTTGAATTTTTTTCAAAAATATGATAAAATAAATTATATATTTAGATTATTTTTTCAAAATAATAATATACACACACAAAATGTTTGATTAGTGATTGTGTAAGAATTTATATACTTTTTTAATGCTATAGAATGTATATTCACAATGCTTAGATTAATAAATTTAAAGATAAAAATATTCTTTTAGAATAAGTATAATTCATAGTTCTTCTTTATGATTTACTTTAATATTCTACTTTACATCCTATCAAACGATCTCTCATCTCTAGTGTCCACTAACCCACCGTTAGAAAAGAGTACTAATTAATAACAATATATTTAAGACAAAAAAAACTCGATCTGGTCAAAAGCAACTCTGATTTTGACCAACAAGTAGTGTTGTTAATTTATGCATGGCATAACAAGAAGTTGATTAGATGTTTGGAGGAAATAGACAAAGTTATATACAACATTATAAAAAATTAACTACTGTTTATTAAACTTTGTTGCTTAATGTATGTCCATAGTTTCATATTCCATTGGCCCTCAATAGAAGACAAAGTTTAATATAATTGAGTACAATAAAAATTGTATAAGAAATAATATTTATTTATTTATTTTATGTGGAAAAGAGAGTAGAGGGGAATGACATGATAAGTAAATGGAATACAGTCTGTATCAAAGCAGACACCACACACTTCACTACTACTCCCAAGTCCCATCCATGTTCTAATAAAGAAAGAAAAATGAAAATTTAGGACTTGTTTGGTAATTAGAGTTGTTTAAGTGATAAGTGTGAATTGGAAAATGAAAATGGAAAGACAAAGGAAAATAAGGAGGTAATTAAGTAAAGGAAAATGAAGAGTAATTTCTCCCTCATCGGTAAAATAGAGGAAAAGTGTTATCCTTATATTAAGAAACACTTCTTCTAACTCTTAAACAGTCAAGTAAAGGGGACCCCCTCGTGCTACCATCGTCGTCGCTCACTCGGCTATGGCTTCAACAAATGATGTGATTGATAAATTTTTTGGACAAAATTTATTTAATCAAAAATTTCCTTTTTCTGATATTTTGTTTATTTGGGAATTATTAATTAATTAATTTATAAATTATTTATTAATTTTATGAATTATTTAATTAAGTTAAATATGCGAAGTTAGTTAGTTTAACAAATTTTTTCGCGCGTAAATTAAAATTAGAACTGAACAGATACAATCGTTCCCAAACTACACCATGCTTGTTCTGAACAGATGAGTTTGTTTTGAACTGACAGATTCACACCCAATACTCCTTATAAATGGAGACTCGTTCTGTGTTTTCAAACATTGAAAATTTTCTCTTCTTCTGCATATATTTTCTTATAAAATTCGAGTCTGTGTGTGAAGTCATTGCTGGTTCTTGAGTTTGCTGAAAATTGCTGAGTTAGAGGTACCCCTACTTTATAATTGCTAATCTATTTTATCTTGGGAGGAAGTAATCCACAAACATCGGGTAAAGTGAGAGGATTAAATTTCTTAAGGACACACAGTGAATTCTGTGAACTTAGACTATTGAATGTGTTTTTAATTCTGTCTTTTCCATTGCTACCATACAGGAGTAACAATAATTACACTTTTGATCCTTCACTTATGTAAGCTCTTATAATTTTGGTCCTTGCAATATATATATTTCATAGAGTATATTTAACGTTCAATGAGTTAAGTAATAGTATATTTTTATCACTCCTTTTATATATATAAGAAGATATATATTTTATATTTAGGTTAAGTAACTTTTTGCAAATTTATTATTGGACTGAGCGTCTAGTGACCGTTTATTAAAAATAAAAGAAATTAATAAAAATAAATACAAGCAAAAAGAGTTAGGTCTTATTTAACAATCTAACGAGGTAACTAACAGTTATAAAAATAAATCTAACATAACATAATACAAGAACAATTCATTGGGTTGACATTAGTGTACAAGCAAAATCAATTAAATTTGTGAAGATTCAACCATAAAAGGACGGAAAGTGTAAATTTTATTTCTTCCATTTATTTTGTTTGTCATACATTCATTTTTAGTCCATGTTTGGATTTTGGCTTATTTTTAATGCTTCTACACTAAAAAAGTAAAGCAAAAAGTCGAAAGTTGAAAGCTAGGTACCCCAACTTATGACTTTTAACTTTTAACTTATAAATCACTTTTTAAAAATCAATCCAAACACCACCTCATTCCATTTAAAATAAAAGTCTATTTCCCTTTTTAATAATTTATTAATTATATTTTTTCTTGTGACATGTAAAAACCACAAGATTAATAGAAATTACAAGATTCAAAAAACTTATTTACTTTTTTAAACTCAATGCCAAGTCAAGATAAGACAACTAAATTGAAACACAAAAAATAATCAACTTAAAAATTAAAAAAAAAAAACTCACAGAAGATTAAAATCAAAATTAATCAAATGAAAGTAAAGTACACTCCTCCTCCACTATATATAGAAGTAGGTAAACACCCTTAAACCACACCAAAACCCAAAACCAAAAAGCCAATGGAGGGCTCTTCTTTCAACATTCTCTCATTATCCCTTCTCTTAATTTTTAGCCTAGCTCAAGGGGGACTAGCCAACCCCAAATGTGCCAAGTTTCACCAAGACTCATCAACACTACAAGTCTTACATGTAAACAGCCCTTGTTCTCCTCTTAAACAACAACAAAATAAGTACTCAACATCATGGGTGGACAGTGTCCTCCAAATGCAAAATAAGGACACAAGCAGGCTACAGTTCTTGGCTAGCCTTGTTGCTGGTAGATCTTTTGTTCCTATAGCTTCTGGAAGACAAATTCTACAGACCCCAACATACATTGTCAAGGCTAAAATTGGGACACCACCTCAGACTTTGATGGTAGCTTTGGATAATAGTAATGATCTTTCTTGGTTCCCTTGTGGTGGCTGTGTTGGCTGCTCATCTACTGTTTTTGCCTATGACAAGTCCACCACTTTCAGCAATGTCAGTTGTGAACGTGCCTCATGCGGCCTGGTAATATTTCGTACCTGCATGTGCAGTGCTTTAATTTGTTTGTCTCAGACTGATTCAAGATATTCTTTTCGAAACAACTAAAAAGAAAGTAACACAAAGAGAGTACTATTATAATACTTTTTTTTACTACTCCATTTATTTGTCAAATTTTAACTTCGACATTAAATTTAAGAAAAAAAAATATATTTTTTATTTATAGTATTTGAACTAAAATAAGAAAAATACACCAAATATGTGCTTTTAAACGTGAAAAGCTTAAGGATAGAAAGTATACTTTTTATACTCTTATTCTCATTAAGAAAGAATCAGAGACTTTTGGGTATAGTAAAAGTGTTTTTCGTCTTAAAGACGCATGTGATGACATTGATAGCCATAAGAGCTTGTGTAAAAATAGAAATGTTAATATTTAATAAAGTTTTGAGATGTGTCATTCTTGTTACAACAAAATAAACAGAAAAAGTGGCAATAAGAGTAACATTTATGCAACATATACATGATTACTGTGTTTTAATTTGATTTTACGAAAATTAAGGAAAAATTTTAATTTATCATTTAAAATGTGTCGTGGTATGTTGGAAATTAAAAGTTATTACATAGGAAATGATATTTAGTATTTCAAAACAAGACTTAAAAAAAGACACAGAAAAAGTGAAAATAGGAAGGGACTTATAATGTCGTGAATCAAATCTTCACCATCAAGATAAGAGTTCAGACCACCAACGATATGAGCTACTAAGATTTCTTATACTAACAGAGTATATAAGTTGATAATAACATATTTTTGAAAGAAGACTAAAAATGGGAGACATAAATTGTAGTAGTAATAGAGTAGATTTAGTAGTTGTAACTTTAAATATTGTAGGTACATTTCTTCGACGATGGAATATCAACCACGTATTTGTAATTTTTGGATAAGTTCGTATGTCCAAGAGTAAAATCCGAAAAATTAGGTAGAAAAATCGGAAAAAGTAGGTCAAAAATTAAAAAAAAGCTAATCATTTTTTAAGATCGGCTAAATTTGTAATTATTGGCAAAATATGTCACGCGCTTGATACGGCGCGTGAGGCCTGAAAAGTTGTTTGTTCGTTCCTGGCATTGTCCGTAACAATGCAATCAGTCGCAGTGTTATCCGGCCCGTGATCTTTGTCACATGATTTATTCAACACTTTTTTCTTAATTAGATAAATTAAATTTTCATCGATAAAATAAAAATTTAGATATTTAATTGTAATGCTAATAAAAGTATTTTGTCAGGTACCAAACCGGAACTGCGATGCAGCCACTTGCACTTTCAACCTAACCTACGGTGGTTCGAGCTTAGGTGGAACCCTTTCAAAAGAAGCATTTGCACTGGCCAAAGACCCGGTACCCGATTTTCTCTTTGGTTGTGTAAAAAAGACAATTGGCAGCTCTGCTCCACCTCAGGGCCTATTAGCTTTGGGGCGTGGCCTGTTATCATTTACAAGCCAATCCGATAGTCTCTACAAGTCCACATTCTCCTATTGTTTGCCCAGTTACAAATCTCCCAATTTTTCCGGCACACTTAGGTTAGGCCCAAATGGCCAGCCCCAAAGAATCAAAACCACCCAATTGCTAAGAAACCCGAGGAGATCATCCTTTTACTATGTCAATTTGGTCGGAGTTAAAGTCGGAAAACGAATCGTCGATATCCCTCCCAGTGCACTCGCTTTCAACTCTAACACCGGCGCCGGCACAATAATTGATTCCGGTAATGAAATTTTAATTATTACTCGTAGGTACTAGCGAATCAATTAACTCTACTAATTTTTACTTCTTTTTTTTTTTTGGATTTTCAACAGGCACGGTGTTCACGAGGCTAGTGGAGCCAGCTTATACAGCGGTGAGAAACGAGTTCAGGAGGAGAATGGGGAGGAACACGACGGTGACGTCACTTGGTGGATTCGACACCTGCTACACCGTCCCCATAACAGTTCCGACAATAACGCTGATGTTCGCCGGAATGAACGTAACGCTGCCGCAAGACAACTTCCTGATAAAGAGCAGCTCAAGCAGCACGACTTGCCTAGCAATGGCTGCTTCCCCTGCAGACCCTGTGAACTCTGTACTCAACGTAATCGCCAGCTGGCAACAGCAGAATCATCGGATCCTGTTTGACGTCCCGAATTCTAGAGTCGGCGTTGCTCGTGAAACCTGTAGCTGAAAACAAAATGCTACTTAACTGGGTTTTGGATTTTTCTTAATTAAGTTAATCCATATCATCATTTGATGGGACCTTATTTTATTTTTATGTTTTTTTTTTTTTTGAGTTTGGGAATGAATTATTAGAGGTTTGGCACTTTTATATTGTCGGTCGGTGCATTTTCGTTTTTTGGATTTTATGTGTCACGGGTTGAAACTCGAAATTAATATGAATACTCCCTGTTTCCAGATGCTTCTTCTTTATCGGTTGGGTTTCCCACTTTCAAAGGAAAAAATAAAATAATTACTGGTCCCTTCATTTCAAATCCTTCTACATATTTATTGGTCAGGACTCATGATTATAACTTACTGTTTACGGTAAGTTTGGTTGGTGAACAAATACGTACCATATAATAATTCACGGATGGTAATTCAGGTGTCATTCTTTAATTTGATACAATATTTAAGAAAAAAGTATTTTTTTTCATTTTATATAATATTTTTTTCTTTTTGATTCGTTAAAAAAGAATGTTATATTACTTTAATTGGTAATAATTTATCTCTAAATTTTCCTTTCTAACCTTATTGAAATGATTTTTAGCCACACAAATATCTAAGAATAATTTTAGATCACAAATTTTAAAAAAATTTATTTTTTTTTAAACATTACATCAGTCAAAAAGTGTCACATAAAATGAAATTGGGGGAGTACTAAGTATGTGTTTTGGAACGTTTAATTTGATGCAGTATTTAAGAATTTTGTTGCTGAATGTTGATTGGTGACCTCTCAATTTTGATTTTTCATTCACACCACCAAATTTAAGATCACTTAGACTTTTCTAGTTCGCTCAGTATAACATGTCATTATTTATCATTAATAAAAGTTAATTTTAGAAAAAGACTTAATATATTTCTTTAAATTTATTTAAACACTTGAATGAACTATAATGATCAAACATTTCTTTTAATTGTATATAATTTTTGCACGTCAATAGTTAATTTGATCATGTGAAATATAGTGTTACTATTTTTCTTAATTTTGCGCATTTGCTTCAATAAGCCATAAAGCTCCACATACTTTTTACTTGAGGTTGATACATATAATTAAAAGAAATAACATATTTTATATGACTAAATTAACTATCTAATAGATGAATTAAAACACACACAAATTTCTTTTCTAAATTTGAACAAAAAGTGCCCAACCAGAATATTTTGAGTTGAGACATTCACTTAAAACGTAACTTAATATAAATATCTAAATGAAATATACTCGTATAAATTTAAAGAAGTGACCATGTATCATCAAATTCGTCGTTTTCTTTCTATTTTTTTGACCATACCTTCCTTTTCTGCCTCTCCATATTTCTCAATGTCCCACAAATTTAAGACATGCACCTAAGCAGACTTCTTGCATGGGCTAATAATCATCCCCAGTCACCAGTCTTATCAATTCATGGAGAAAATCAATGTTGGATGTGAGCAAAACATTTTCAAATAATAGGAAAACCTCCAAACTCCTAGTTCAAGTTTATTAATTAATGATTCCAATTACATTCACTAACAAATTTAGAAAGAGATATACTACAACAACCTTATAATAATAACATATTGAGTAATTTTTCATGCGTGAGATCTAAAAAGAATGAAATTTATTCAAACTTTGCTGCTATCTCATCAAGTATTCCAAAAAAGATTTCTTACAGAAGATAATTAAGAAAATAAAAAATGACAAAACATGTTTTCTAGATAGGAATAGATATCTAATGAACTCAGTGTTCCAATATAAATGAACGGAAAAAGAAAAAGTAGTGACATGTCGGAGCCAGAAGCCCAGAATTTTTATTTAGAGATATCAAAAGATATACTCCTTCTGTTCCATTTTATGTGCCACCATTTGTCTTGACACAGTGTTTAAGAAAAGAAGAAAGACTTTTAAAACTTATGGTCTAAGATTATCCATACATATTTGTGTGATTGAAAATCATTTCATTAAGAGTAAAAGAGAAATTTTAAAGTTAAATCATTTCTAATTCTAGTAAGGTGACATTCGTTTTGGATTGGAATAAAAAAAAAAAGGTATCACATAAAATAGGACGAATGAAATAGTAACAGCAAGCAACCAAGAACACAGGAAAAAAAAACGTTCAAGTAAAAAACCTTGACCCAAGCTTTAGCACTTGACGTGCCAACGATTGAGACTATTGCAACCACTCAACCATTATACTAACTTTTAACCTTGTATCAAAACCTGTCAACATTAATATATGAAGGTATAAAAAAAATATTGACCTATCTATACAATATAATATTTTCGCTCTTGTACCTCATGAAGATAGAAGAGCTATATGGACACAATTGTTATTTAACTATGCTCATAGTAGTGATTTTAAGAAACTAAATACAAAAAATAAAAAAATTACTCAATTAGAATTTAAATAAAATAAAAATAAATTTTCAAAGGCCACAAGTTATTTGCGTGAGGCGAAGCTTCAAAATTTGTAGCCACTGAGAGGGCGATGGACCTTCGATTTGGCCTAACTTAACTTTATAATCCAGCCATAGCCTCTTTTCTCAATTTTATAAAAGATAAAATAAGTGTTTCTAAATATAAACATAAAAATTTCCAACTCCAAACTAAACTTTGTTCAAATTTGATTCCTCTGTTTTTCAATTCACACGACACCTACCTCTTATAAATCTTTGAAATAGAACAATTTACATGAGTTAAGCTATTGTCTACTGCTTTCTTTTTACACCATATAAAGTTTACCTATTCTACCAAGTGTCACAATTTAAGGTTTTAAAAACTCCAAATGGTAGTAATTTTTCAATCTTTTGGTAGTACTTTGTTTTAATTTAATTTTGAAAAGACGTATGTACACAACACCAAACTCTCTAAACACAAAGTCAACAATGGCGTATTTATATTATTAATTATTGATGTCTATGTATATCCACTATATAAAACGAATTTGTGATTAGTTCAACGAATACTATCGGAAATGGAGGTCAAACGAAGGGCGGTGAAGAACCTCGTTACGAAGCTGAGTTCCGTATCGGAGCAGACGCGAACGGAAGCAATTTGTGAGCTGAGATTGATTTCGAAGAACGATTCAGACAGTAGACCGTTGATCGCCGACGCCGGTGCGGTGCCGTATTTGTCGGAGTCGCTGTACTCGTCGAACAAATTGTCTCAGGAGAATGCAACTGCGACGTTGCATAACCTTTCAATTTCTAACAAAGACTTGCTGATGTCCACGCGGGGGCTACTTGATGCTCTTTCTCACGCTCTCCGGAACCCTTCTTCCCCTTTCGTCGCTCAGTGCGCCGCTGCCACCATATTTAGCTTATTGACCGTTGAGTCTTATCGGTCCATCATTGGGCACAAGCGTGATATACTTTTTGGTCTTATAGACATAATGAAGAACCCTAATTCGGATTCTAGAACTGTAAAAGATGCCCTCAAAGCCCTTTTTGGTATTGCGCTTTATCCGTTAAATCGTGTTCACATAATAGAGCTTGGGGCTGTACCTCCGTTGTTTTCGTTGCTGTGTAATGACGGTAGAGCCGGGATATTGGAGGATGTTACTGCGGTGATTGCTCAAATTGCTGGTTGTGAGGAGAGCTGGGAAGCGTTTAGGAAGATTTCAGGGGTTGGGGTATTGGTGGATATGTTGGATAGTTCTACAGGATCAAGCGGACGAACTAAAGAGAATGCGGTTTCAGCGTTGCTGAATTTGGTGCAATGTGGCGGAGAAGAGACGGTCAATAGTATCCGTGGCATAGTTTTAGGAGCAGTGGATGGAATTATTGAAGTGGCAGAAAATGGAACGGATAAAGGGAGGAACAAGGCAATGGCATTGTTGAAGATACTTGACGCGAGTTCTTGTACGTTTCAAGAGGAGCATGTGGACTACTTGTCAAACCAGTCATTATGAGTATGTCAAATATATCTCTTTGGTTATGCTTGTATAGATTCCTTTCTTTTAGATTTTGTGTTTGTACTCTTTGTGGTACTATAACAGCGAATGGAGTGTGAAAATACATTAATGTGGTTGTAAGAAATAGTTTGGATTGAATACTAACTAAAACAAATTGAATAGCCATTTGATTTGTGATGTGGATATTTCTAATGTATTGCACTGATAAAAGGGCCATTGCATTACCTGTTTGATGATGAGGTTATTGCCATTGGTGAAAACCTGGAGAAACAAAGATTAGTTCAGTCAATAGAGTATGGATTTCACATTTCTTTGACAAGTGCCCTGAATTTACATACAAGATCATTTGCCCATTCTTATGTGTGCCATTTCACTATCCTTCAGAACTTACAGGAGTAGTTTGTTGGTTCATCGATGTGTAACTTCAATAGGTTTACCTCATGATTTTCTTATGTACAGCACAAAATAAATTAGATGCAAATGTTCTACATCTACATGTCTAAACCCAACAACTACTGTTTTGCTTTAGCTTTTGAAATATGTGTCATGCTTATTTCAAAATAGTTAGTTGTCCAATTTGTCGATTTTCATTTATTCCCTCAATCAGTTTGGTGGTTTCAGATGAATAAAACTTCACCAGATGGGATGGAGGGCAGTGATTCCACATTGTTTTGGGACAACTCACACATTATGTTTATGTATGGGAACATATTTTTGGACTTGTAACAACTTGAAAAGTAGTAGGTTAGGGCAGATAAGAATGGACAGACAATTAAACGTTGATTCTCCTCTCTCCACCACATATGAGTAAATATGAGACTTGGCGCAAATCCAGTTTTATGAAGTTGACTTTAATTTGTTCTTTTCTGCTTTAAAATAGACATAAGAGAGTTTGACAATTGAGTTTGATTTGGTTGTTCTATGTTTCATTGACTCAGTGTAACCTCAAAGCAATGAACTATTTCCGGAAGTCCCCTTCTCCATTTCCTCCTTTCTCCTCATGAATGTTACACCAATGTTCACTTAGCCTAGCATATCAATTAAGCTTTTCATTTCATTTTAAATACATGAGAGAGATAGACTTACTTTCTTCTTCTCATTTTATCTCTCTGTTAAACCTTAAATTACATCTGGCTGTTGGCTAAGCCTGTGAGGGTGCTGCAGAGCATCAGCCTTCTGTTGTGGGGATTGTGGAGTCCACGATGTAGCTGTAGCACATGCTACATTCTCCATGTGCGAGGCTCCTGCTCAAAATGTTGTCAGCTATGGAGGTTCTAAGGGCTATAGATACAACTGAGGAAATTATATAAAAGTGTGGTAACCTTAAAATTTTGGAAGGATATGAATTGGAGTTGGAGAAAGATAAATAACCATTGAAGAATCCTAATCCTATTAAAAGTGATTATTTTGCCTTTATAAGCCAATTGCAGGTCTTGCTGCTGAGAAGAACATGAGGTTATCATATTTCTCTCTCTTCCAAAGGCTCATGTAGTGCTCTATATCGTTCCCATCTCATACATATTCCAAACATATGTTTCAGTTACAAAATTGAATTTAAAGCATAAAAGGCTGACTTTGTGGGGGCAATTTCTAGATTCCTTTTCATGTGTAGTATATGATACAACAAAGATTTATAAGGTTTAGAAGGGGAGAAGATGGAATAGAAGGTGAAAAGGAGAGGAGACGGTGCTACTCGATAATGACTCATGAATGCTACATACCCAAGAAAGCCTGCCTTGTAAAAAGATGACGCATACTCAAGAAAGCCTCCATGAAATAATTATTATAGTACATGACATTCAATTCTGAGAATCTAACCTGGTGAATCAGAGGTTGTCCCTGAGGAAGAGTATTCTGGTGACTGATGCTACTACCTTACAGATGATTAATCACATACCAACTTGACTAATTAAAGTATTAAGTATATAAGTTGGTCTGTCAAGTTTTGTGGTTGATTAGATTGATTCTTCCTTGTTGTCTTGTAACCAGGCTGTAGTTGTGTAAAATCTCATACCAACTAGATCAATTCGCGGAAAATCATCTGAGTTGATTTGTGTTTGCATATGCTACAGTTAGTATAGATTGATTTGTAGCGCACTGCTTTATAATTGATTGATCACATGCCAACTTTGATTAATTCAAGGACACCTGAGCTGATTCATCTTGTTTGCATATATTGTGGTTAGGTTGGGTTGACTTCTGCATGTTTAACAACTAAACCCCACTCTGAAGTGGTGGATAAGTTCTACAAGTGGAAAACAGTGTAGACAGCAACTTAGAAGTATCAAAGCCTGACAAAAATTGGTGAAGCTTAAGAAAGAATTAATGACCGTACTCAATGGCGGAGGCAGGATGTCTATCGAGGGGGTTCAAAAAATAAGTAAGCACGTTAATACTATCCACAAATAAGTGGGTCAGATCAAATATGAACGGATTGAATTAGATATAAGCAACTAGACAAAATTCAACTCTAGCTCAACACGAACAATAAAATACAGAAAGTTAAAAAATTATATTATGATTTCTATTTTCTTAGCCCTATTTGAGTATGTAAACAATGAAACAAAGAGATGGAGCATAGGATAAAGTATAGGCAGCAGCAACAAGCTAAAATATGGAAAAAAGAGGTTGCTGCCCGGACTTGAACCAGCGAAGCCATGGAGATTTGGCTAAATCATGAACTGACTTTACCAGTGAACTAAGCCGTTGGCTAATGTTGAGGGGATCATCATTAAGTGTATAAACGTAAATCAATAAATTAATCCTATACATACAATGTAATTCGAAAGGGGTACGGATGAACCCCTGGGCTCCATGTAGCTCCGCCCCTGACTGTACTCAGCTTTTCCAAAAGACATCTCTTATGTGGTTAGTTGCTTCATCCGGAGAACGCGTGAGATACTCCAGGAATATCAAAGGTATGAAAATGGTATAGTAGATGGACTTCGAGATCTTTATCGGTAAATGCGTGACTAGCTATACAGCTGGTTGTTTTGCTTAAGTTCTGACCTTCAGTATAGTTTGAATACCTTTAGGTAGTCTTTAGCTTGTGAATAGCAACATTACCTTGAGGTGATACCATAAAGCACCATCACACAATCTTGAAGTTGCTTCTCTAGAAAGTTGGAGCTTATAGAGTTCATCATTGCCATACATTCATGTTCGTATTCTCATAATTTCTTGAATTTGTAAGATACTAACTAGTTTTTTTCCACTGTCCTTACCTTAAAGAAAAATGAGGTATCTAATGTTTGCACTGGTCTCGTTCAAGGTTTCAACCCTGTCTGCTAGTCTTGTCCATTTCTAGAAAAAATGAGATTTAGTTGCTCAAAATGCATTGACTATATATCAACCAATTGCCAATTTATGAGCTAGGCAACTCTGAATTGCTTTTTGGTGCATGTAGTTTGTTTTTAAAGAATTTGTCTGAGTCATTTTCTTGAGGGGGCAAATGAGAAAGAAGATACCCTTGGAATATTTGTTGTTCCTTATTTGCAAACTTTTTCTTGTTTGATCTGTGTGAGAGATTGTGATTTTGTTGTTGAATGAATCTTACCTTTCCCTTCCATTTGAGTTCACACTGGTCTGGCTTTCCAGTTGATTCTACAGTCTTAACATTCATAACAAGAGACAGTTCTAAATAGACACAATACTTGATTTGACGGGATAAGTGTACGAAGAGGTAAGTTGTATGAAGACTCTGTGCTGTTATAATTGGGACTAGTTTTCTAGACAATACATATATTTTGCAGATTATCACAATCTTCTGGTAAAGAGTTTCAGCTATGGAGGCAATTTGAAATGCATTGGTACCTCGTAACCTTGAAGAAATTGCTCTTTGGTGCATCTAATGGTTGACAGTGTCTGCTTTTGCATGTTATTTGAGCCTCCCTTTTTCTTCTCTTCCCCTACCCATTGCCGTGGGTGTGCAGTGACACTAGAGAATATTGGGTTGGGTAGGGGGAAGGAAGCAAAGAGGTCAGTGAGTATTGAGTCTATACCTCTTTCCTTTCCTTGGATTTGGAGTAATTTTACAAGTTATTATCACTCAATCCTCATGCTAAAAAAGGAGTTCAGCAAAGCGTCAAGACTTGCCTCTGTTTGCTCCTGTTTTCTGATCAGTTGCAAAAAAGTCCTATTGGAATGAGTTTCCTATACTAGTTGTTGACGCTAGACTTGTTGAGTTGAGAAGCTCTTCCAATTAACTTCTCTAGTTTTTGTCAATAGAGTGTTAGATGGTTGCCACTGATGCAATAAAAATTTCTATTATGTTGATTTATTTTACGCTACGTAAGGACTAACTGTAGTGTAAACCATGGGTTTTAATATCATCTAGTAACCCTTACCTCACTGTCCTCTATTAGTTCTTGGCTCTATTACATATTCTAGTAGCATTTTTTCTTCCATCTTTCATTTCCATGGTTTGTGCTCTTAGACAGAACCACTGATTTGTACGTGATCACCTACTTGGCCAGGTGATTTTATTTCTTATTCGTAGATTAAGATGTTATAAGGCAAGGGAAGACTTTGAGCTCCACCCCGTCCTCCCCAACTTGTCGTCTTCTACTCTTTTGTCCAGACTTGTTACACCATAGGTGGCTGTTCAACTTGTATGTTGACCTGATTCAGAATCCATTCAGTGACAGACATGTACAATACTAATATTTGCACATTTAACTTAAAATAGTGTACCAATTCAAAAAGAGAAGCACTATAATAAAGAACCTCTCAAATGTCAATGGAGAAAAGATCTCACCCGCCCACATAATATCTTTGGGTTGATAGTCAGTCCTCACGTGTACGTGAAAAGTCGGCAATATATGTGGAGAATAGGGGAAAAGGTGAGTGGAAAGGCCTAAAAGTTGTAAAAGGAGCAGCTAATAAGTTGGAATGACGATAGCGCATTGTCTAGTGGGCAAAAATCCATCATAAAAAAAACTTTTAAAAGTACAGTGCTTGAGACTTTCAGTTTGAAGATCTCAAATTCAAAATCCTTTGCCAGTGAAAACAAAGGGTCTGTCTTTTGAGTTGAACTCGTCACACTGGGCTTGCCTAGTGCAGATTTGCAAGTTATTGCATAGGAGAAAGTTTACCTGTGTGTACCCAAAAGGGTAAGCAACTGTGGGTTCTCTTGTTATAAAAAAAAACTACTTTTAAAAGTAAAAAAGAAAGAAAAGGAAAGGGATATCAAACCTGAATTGTGTAGGAGCTCATTAGATATTAATCTTTTTGTATTATCCTAGAGATTTTCAGAATATTTTTCCTAAAGGTTGTCCTAACGGCTAAAATTTCCAAACTTACTTCTTTAATCCTTTTTCTTTTACCTTTCATAGACGACAAATACACCATCACTAAAAATAATTACATTACACATGAAAAATGGTTCAATGATTAAAAAAAGTACAGTATATATTTTGGATTTTATCTTTTAGTTCCATAAGACTTTTTATGGAAACGCACAGGAAACACAGATTGGAGTGTACATCGATCGGTTCGATTTTATATATTATCGATTCGGTTTATCGATTTTTGGTTTTTAAATATGCTAAATCAATAAAAAATTAATAAAATATTTTTATCGATTTTTGATTTATCGGTTTTAAATCCTTTAACGGTTCGATTTTCGGTTTACCCGATAAGAATGATAATGAGAATTTGCATTAATAAAAAGTAGATAGAGTACGAAGATTATATTTACAATCTTGCAAAAACTATAATTAGTTAATTACAAATTAAAATATTAAAGTTGATAACTAATCACTTAAGTACCTATAAAAATTAAAATATATTAAGTATTGCTATAGTGTCCTATTATTATTAAATTATTAATATTTAATATTTACGAAGGGGTAAGATAGTAAATTGTTATAATCTTATTGGGTTATCGATTTACCCAATAGTAAAAATCGATATCGAACTGATAATTCAATAATTTTTTTCTTAAAACCATTAAAAATTCGATAACCTAATAATCTAATAACAATAAATTAATAACATTTTTATTAATTCGATTTATTGATGGATTCGGTTTTTGCACCCTAGGTTAGTGCATTGGATACCAACTTTCTTTTAATATCAGTGTAGCAGTTCAGTTTACAGTGTTTTTTGTCTGGTTTTATATATTTCATCTTTGCTATAAAGTAACTAAACTTTTCTACAGTTAATTTTAAATCTAAACGGTACGTACCTGAAATAGTTACACATGCTTCCCCATAGTTAATAGTAAATCTTTGTATCTCTTAAGTGGCTGGTAATATGCTTTGTCAAGTGCTCATTGATACTCCAATACTATAAAGTGAGATACCTTATTTTACAAATTTTTAAAAAGAAAAAGAACGACAGGTTATATTCGGTACTTATTATTTTATTAGGCTAATAATTTATTGATATACAACAACCACATATCCAGTGAAATCTTATATGTGAGCTCTGGGGATGATAGAATATATACAGACTTTATCACTACCTCGTAAAGGTAAAGAGATTGGTTGGTTATTTCTAAAAGATCATCGGCTCAATTATAGCAATTCCAAGGACAAAGAAGAAAATATAGCGAATCACAAGGAAACAGTGCTAAGTCTACTAGAAGAAAACAAAAAAGTACAATAATCAAAACACAATGCCAAACAAATAGATTGATGGAAAAAATAGGTAGATGATGCTGAATATCAAAATGGCAAACACTAACTAGTAAGCACAACAACACTACACTAATATCCTACTACGTGTCATTCACACGCTCCTGTCTAAGGTTATGTCCTCGATAATCATCACATGTATTATATTTTGTCTAATTATTTCTCTCCAATACTTCTTAAACCTATCTTCACCTCTCCTCAATCCCACATAACTCTCGTTGAGGTATTTGTCAATCTTCTCTTTACATATCCTAACAATCTTAACCTTATGTCCTAACCGTTTTATTCACCAGAAAAGTCATTCTCCCCTTATTCTAAATTTTTTTTTACATAAAATCTGTCGAGAGAAACACTCCATAAGAAAATTCTTTAGAATACTTCTCATTAAAGATAAAAATATTCTCTCACTTTTACGTACTGGTCCAGTTATGTCAAATCACGGTGTAAAACTTATTAAAAAGGGGAAAAAATACTTTTAGAATAAATACAATTTTTATTTTTATTTTTAGATTAAATATTTTAATGTTAGTAAAAATGAAGAGATTTTTATGCGTATAGCACGGGATGGTATTTGATAAAATGAAGTGGGTGACAGTCCCACGTGACTGACGACCAATTTATAGGTGGATGTCATGGTTGGCTTCATATCAACGCTAACAGCCAAAAGATATATGCCCAATACCACATTTCACAAACAAAAGTCACAAAACTAACACTATACACATTCACTAAAAAGATAACACTAACAAAAAGTTGGATTACCATCATTAACTCATTTGACAAAGTTAACAATATTTGCCCTCTTTGGTTGGTCACAACTCACTATGTCTTTTTTGCCTTTTCCTTCCATTTTCCATCTCTTAATGCTACTATTTCCTCATCAATAATATGCTAGTAACCGAAAGATGTTTAGCAAAAAGCGAGGGACTGATTAGATCACTTTTGAATTGCTCGAATAGTAAACGTCTTTCACTTGTAACTTTGATAAAAAAACAAAAAGAGTGAAAGTCTGAAAGATAATTGTAATTTATATGTGACAAGTATTTCCATCTCTTTTTAATATGCATATAAGTAGAAAGCATATTGGTATGCTTTTCTTTCCGCCTATGTAAAGTGTAGTTATAGTGATTAGTGAGATTCTTATTAAGTATTTTGGAGTTATTAAATAGGTGGATTAAGATATGCCGCGTCCATTAAAAATCTTTCACCGCAGTCACAGCCCACAGGTGTCGAAAGAAAATTTGATTCGGGCATTGCGTTATGAAAATCGTTCAAGATCTTTCAACAAGATTTTGTTATGTCACTATGAAATTCCATGATTCTCCTTAACGCATAAGAATCCTAAAGTTGACAACCTTTTGAAACTACAAAGAGTTGTTCAAATTCCTTTCCTCTTTCTACGCCACTCCAACCTTTTTAAAAAATAAATAAATTATGGAGGCACAATTCGAAATTGGATCAATAATAATATGTCTGTCTTGCTGCTTCTCTCTCTTTTTTTTTTGTCACTTAAAAATTAGGTTTTGTTAGTGGCAGAATTTGAACTCATATGGAGTCAATTGGTTTGAATAAAAGTTATGATGAGATTAGTTCTTTTTGAGTGTTTGATTTGTTGCATTCAAAATAACATACATTATATAAATTTTAAGAACACATTATTTATTTACAAAAGTACCCTTTATGAATGTAAAAAGTAATGTATGAAAAAGGATTTAAATGGATATCTTTGTCATTTACTTACTTTATCTTATAATAAGTTATCCCGGGATTGCTATACTTTTCAAGGAGAGGGATAACTTATCTCGCTACTAATTATGAATCTCTGGATAAGTTATCTCGACTTGCCAATCAAACAACAAATTGAGTAGTACTATAATTTAATCTCAAAATTATTTGTTGTTATCCATCGTACTAAACGATGCCTGTAGTGTATTAAGAATTGTCCTTGTGTTCGTAGATTAAAGAGGAAATTTTTGACCAAATTTATACACTGATCAAAATTAGTTTATACACCTTTTTGATTTAGCTATGAAGCATAAAATTGCTTAGAAACTAACGTAAGTCACGAAGCATAAGTGGATCATCCTGAACTTATGATTTTGTAGCTCATAAAAGCTTTTGGTTTTAGTCTTTTATAGTTTTATTCTTACTATTTTTGATGAAACTTTTTTTTTATTTTGTTCTCCCGAAATCACAATTTTAGAATTGAAGGTGGAGATAGCTTATCATTTGATAAAGACAAAGTTAGGATTTTAATTTTACGAGTTTTAAATTTTATATGACAATCTTAAATAGTAATAATTAAATTCTAAATTTAATATTTATACATATTTAATGAATTTACTAACACAAATATGTTGTTTTATCAAAATTTATTGAGTTTGATCAACAATATATAGATTACTAGCTCCAACCTTGCCTGAGCAATCCTAATTTATAACTTTTATAATACCATTTCCTAAAATATAACTTTTTAGTTACCTCTTTATTTTATTTTCATTATTCATTTTTTTCCAATGTGAAAGTATTTTTAAATTTATATTTCTTGTAAATTATTTTTTATATAAGAATGTTTATCAACACATTGATTGTTATCTACTCCAATAATTACCACTCGATCAAATATGCAACTACTTATTCATATAGTAATCAATTAACATCTAATATATCCTATTTTTCAACTTGATGATTAACTTCAATTTTTTTTATTTCTAGCCCAATATTTAATATTCACATTAAATTTTGACTATTTTAAATTTATGCCGGGTAGAATCTTATTTAAGGAAACATTCTTTAAATTTATTTATTTTTCATAATCAAATCTTGAAATCAAAATTGCTAATCAAGGTGAAAGAGTCTCGTCCACTGCGGTACGTCCTTGTGCTAAAACCAACTCTAGTTAATTAGCTGCTGTTTCACCTTTTTCTCCCTTTTAACTCTAGTGGCTTGACCTTCATCATTTCCTCCTCCTTTCTACCACTTAATCCCTCTCCCCTTCTACCCTGTGTTTCTTATGGGTCTCAAATATTGCTAGCGGCTAAGTAAAATCATTGGAAATGAAAGGCGATTATTAGATAGATAATACTAATGGATAAAGAAGCTGGAAATTATCATCAAAATCAAAATCAAGAAATTTCAAACAAAGATGATTTCTCACCGAGGATTAAGGCGCCGCAAAATTACCATGTTCCCACTGGAAACAGTGATAGGCTGAAGAGGGATGAATGGAGTGAAGGAGCAGTTTCGTGTCTTCTCGAAGCTTATGAAGCTAAATGGATACTCCGGAACAGAGCTAAGCTCAAGGGACAAGACTGGGAGGATGTGGCCAAGCACGTGTCGGCGCGTGCTAATTCAACGAAATCCCCAAAAACTCAGACGCAGTGTAAGAACAAAATTGAATCTATGAAGAAGAGGTACCGATCGGAATCCGCAACCGCCGCCGATGGTTCTTCATGGCCGCTCTATCCTCGCCTTGACCTTTTGTTACGTGGAAATAATGCGTCCGCGGCTTCCTCTCCGCTAATTCCTCTTCTTCCTCCTCCTCCTCCTCCGCCGCCTAATACTAATTGTGTGATTGACGCCGTGGAACCACCGCAGCCGTCAACAGTACTACCTCCACCTCCGTCTGCTCTTCCTCCTCCTTCGCTCCCACCGCTGCCACCGCCGACGGCTTTGCCTATTGGGAATGGTGATCAGAATTCGCATGGTTCTAATGGTCTTGACAGAGGAATAAAGGTTAGTCCAGTATATATTTTTGTTCAATTTGATGGTTTCAAGTTTTAAAGTAATTTTAACTCACTTTGGTTCTTCACTATTTTCAATTAAAGAAAATTAATACTCAACTTAAGTTCAAATAATTATTATAATCTGCCCTTTTTGTTCTGAATTTCTTTTACGCCATTTGTATTAAAAAAAAGAGATTATGCGTTTGTACACTATAATATCATGTTAAATATGTGGTTCAAGCGTTTGTACACGATAATAATATGTTATAATTCTTCAAATCTGTATTATAATCCATTTTGCTTTCGGGATGTAACATTATCGGAATTTTAGGGGAACCACGAGAAAATGATCAAAATGGTCCTTAATGTATGGGTAATGTTTTATTTTGATCTTTAACATATTTTACTTGATTGAAATGGTTGTTAATGTATAACAAATGTGTTCATTGTGATCCTTAATATATTTCACTCGATTGAAATGATCCTTAATATATGACAAAATTTATTCATTTTGGTTTTTTATTTTAAACCTAACAGATTTTATCCCAAAAAGAAGAGAAATTTAGTTGTGGTCCTGTGGATCTCACGGGCTTACAAAATCCACCATTGTTGTCTTCTTTGTTAACTACAAAAAAAAACTTCATGAATTTGTCTCTATTATTTTTTTAACAAAATTTACTATTTTGTCTTTGCTTAAAACATAAGTTTTTATTAGGCCAGCGGAATAATATTTTAGGAACGAGAAAATAGTAAATTTTGTTGAAGAAAATAGAGAAATTGGTGTTAGATTTTATGGAGTTCTTTCTTTGGAGCTAACAAAGAAGACAACAATGGTGGATTTTGTTAGCCATGTACGGTCCATAATTAAATTTAATATTTTTTTTTATAAATATGTAAGGTTTAGGATAAAAGATCAAAATAAATACTTTTTGTCATACATTTAGGACCATTTCAATCAAGTAAAATATATTAAGGATCAAAATAAAACATTACCTTTACGTTGAGGACCATTTTGATCATTTTCTCAAATAAACATCATAGTAAGATATTAAAATTTCTAACCAATAAATAATTTTTGGTGAAGGCAAAAGGTTGAAACCACAAAAGAGAAAAAATATAAAAATGCATGAACTGCAGTTAAAAAGAGAAGAAATGTTCATTAATTATACTCCGTTTGTTCCTTTTAATAGTCGTGTAATCGTGTTGCTTTTAAAAATCATATGAAAAATACTATAAATTACAATTTATTTTTTAAAATATTAGTCAACGTTTATATTATTTGACTTTAAATTGTGACAACTAAAACATAACCGAGGGAGTATGAGAGACTTGTAGATTTCTAATTACATGAAATTAAAATTGCCTAGCTAATTGCATCTCCAGGAAGACATAATGGAGGCCAAATTATCGGACAATGCAGCAGCAGCAGCAGATCACAAAAACTCAACGGCTACAAATAGCAGCAGCACGCCAGCACTCTACAGCGACAACAAGAGCAAGTCGAAATTGAGATCAAAGAATAAACGAAAGAGGGGGATGGAAGGGTGGGAGATCGGAGAGAGCATACGTTTGCTAGCTGAGGTAGTTGTAAGGTCAGAGCAAGCGCGAATGGAGACGATGAGAGACATAGAGAGAATGAGAGCAGAAGCTGAGGCCAAAAGAGGAGAAATGGATCTTAAGAGAACTGAGATCATTGCCAATACTCAGCTTGAGATTGCTAAGCTCTTTGCTAGTATTACAAAAGGATCAGTTGACTCTTCATTGAGAATTGGAAGAAATTCATCATGAGCTAGCAAATAACAACACTCTAGCTAGCTGTGGAAATTGAAATAACCTTGTTATCATCTTTAATTTGGTGATATCCCTTATTGACCTATCTAATTATATGTGAACATTTTAATTAGATTAGTAATAACTACCACTTCCATTTTAATTTCTTGCTGATTGTATCTTAAAGGGGTTTACTATATCACTTCTTCCTTAATCATGTCAATCATATTTGAAAAAGATAAGAGGAGTAAAATTAATTCACCATCAACTTTCTGTATATGTCTCAATCTTATATTCTAAAATCAGCTATTTATAGGGGTGTGCATAATTTGGTATATCTGAATTATCGAACTGAAATTATAGTAAATTTAGGTGGTTTGATTTACTTTCTTAATTAATTATATTGAGAGATTGTATTGTAGACAACTTTCATTTATAGGAACCGTCGAATAGGTGGGTTAATGTAGGTCTTATTTGTTTTTATTAAGATTTAGACGTCTGAATTTAAATGCACATCTGAATGATTAAGATGTTATCTCTAAATATAAACATTGGATGATTAAGATCGTTTATTTTTCAACTTCTGAATGTACATAATAAATGTATAAATCAAATAAAAATTACTTCAATACTAAAGTTAGTTAAATCATTATTTGATAAAACAAAAATGAAACACTCATGTTTGTTGTTAGTGATGGTGGAGAGAGTTATAGTGGTGGTGATAATCATAGTTGTTTTTAATGGCTAGTAATAATGATGGTGATAGTTGTGATGGTGAAGGTGATTGGTGTTGTAGTGACTATATAATGGTGACAATTAGTAATTATGTTGGTGGCTTTAATGGTGAAATTGGTTGATGCTACAGAGTTGATGGTGCTAATGATGGTGACCAAAGAATGTGTGAGCAGTTGATAATGTGTTTATGGTAATTGACAACAATGTTAGTTATGATGATGGATAATAGAGATTAATCACAATGGTGATAGTGGTGGAGGTGGCGATGGCAGTGGCCATGATAAAAAAGGTATAGTGATAGTTGGCAGCAATACCAATTTTAATGGTGGAGTTTGTTAGAAGTAGAAATTTAGTGTAGTTAGTTGATGATTGATAGTGTTGGCTACATAGATAAGGCTGATAGTGATAATATATATAACCATAATGATGAAATAGGTAAGTGTGGTAGTTGTTGATAACTGTGATTAACAACAATGGTGATTGTGATGACAAAGGTGGTTAATAGTAGACGATAATAATGGTGATTGATAATGGTGTTGGTGGTATCAATTGTGATGACAGAGATGGTTGGTGATAGAGGACAATAATGATGATTGACAATAGTATTGATGGTGTTAGTTGTGATGATGGTAGTAATTAGTGGTGGTGAATGTTGCTTGTGGATAAAATGATAGTAAATATTATCCACACGAGTATTTTTTAATAATATTAAAATTTTGTTCTAGATCCTATACACCCAACTAAGTGCTTAACATTTTAATAAAAATAAATACGTACACTTAATAATTTAATATTTAAATGATTTAGATTTAGACCTTAATTAAGTTTAAACAAATAAGCCTATTCGACATGATCAAATGACGATCTTAACAGCTTTTGTTATTTTCTACATGTGCGCTGGTTGCTCCTCATGTATAATGTAACTATTCAAACTCTCCTACAACTTTATATTCTTTTACATTTTTAAAAAAAAGGCTTTTAATTATATTATTATATTATTTTTGTTATTCATTTTCAAAAGCTTCTATCTTTTCTGCTCTTTTGGGAAATCCAACTCACGACCACATGGTTGGAGGTGAAGGTTACTGTTTGAACAATAGTTTTTTGTTTAGACATTACAATTTGATTTAATTTCATTTTTTGTTTATTGGTCGGTTAAACAGAAGAAGAAAATTAATTTATAGTAATAATTCAAGCGGAGTGTAAAAGTAAATGAGCTAATTAATATATAAGTATATAGGACTGAGAAAATAAGCAACAAGTTGAATACATTTGATCGTATAACCATTGCCTTTTCTATATATAAGTCAGTTAATCAAGTGAAATGAAAAAAGAGAAAGGATAGAATTATGCAAATAAATAAGCAAGTCTAATTCTTTTTACTTCCTTAATGAGTCGAACTCACAATCTCAGAACTGAAGGCGAAGATTACCATGCGAACAACGGTCTTTGCATCACACTCCAATTTAATGTCATTATCCCTTCATTATTCAGTCAAATACAAAGAAAAGATTGATTAGCTTAAAGTAATAGTTTGAGTAAGTAACCTTTCGAGGTGGCCTAATGGTTTGGGACTTAAATGTTGGAGATCTCAAATTCGAAATTCTTTGCCCACGAAAGTAAAGAGTTTGCTCACATCTAACTTGCCTTGCTCACACCAAGCTTGTCTAGTACAAATTATCTCTCCTATGTGCGCACTCAAATAATTGCGGTCACGGGTTCCTTTTTTTAACATTAAATTCAATATTAAAATTGATACATTTTTAATTTCTTCTTGTATTTATTTCTAGGGGTGTGCATCGGTCGGTTCGGTTCGATTTTGTACATTATCGGTTCGGTTTATCGGTTTTCGATTTTTAAATATGTTAACCCAATAACAAACCAATAAGATAATTTTTATCGGTTTTTCGGTTTATCGGTTTTATGTCCTTAACCGTTCAGTTTTCGGTTTACCCGATAAGAACGATATTGAGAATTTGCATTAATAAAAGCAAATAAAAGAAGACTATGTTTACAAACTTGCAAAAGCTATAATTAGTTCATTACAAACTAAAATTAAAGTTAAAAT
>JBCEWC010003501.1:0-30090 GCA_038996855.1 Solanum aculeatissimum
TTAATCGAAGCCACCTCCTTATTGCGAAGCCGCTTCACTTGTCTATCCAAAATCTCAACCGGTACTTCTTCATAAGTCAAATTCTCTTCAATTGTCTCACTTTCCAAAGGTGTAATGGCCTTAGGGTCACCAACCAACTTTCTCAACATGGACACAAGGAAAACCGGATGAATAGAGCTCATATCCAAAGGCAAGTCCAACCGGTAAGCCACATTACCAATCCGTTCCACAATCTCATAAGGTCCGACGTACCTTGAGCTCAACTTGCCCTTTTTACCAAAACGCATAATGCACTTCATGGGAGACACCTTCATATATACCCAATCACCAACATGAAACTCAAGGTCCCTCTTTCTCACATCCGCATAAGACTTTTGACGACTTTGGGTCGTCTTCAACCTTTTCTGAATCATCTTTACCTTTTCAATAGCCTCAACCACCAAGTCCGGGCCTATCAAAGCCGCCTCACCAATTTCAAACAAACCAACCGGAGACCTACATCTTCTACCATATAAGGCCTCAAAAGGAGCCATACCGATGCTAGCATGAAAACTGTTAGTGTAGGCAAACTCAATAAGAGATAAATGATCATCCCAATTTCCCTTAAACTCCAATACACAAGCCCTCAACATATCCTCCAATGTTTGAATTGTCCTCTCAGCTTGTCCATCAGTTTGAGGATGAAATGTGGTGCTTAACTTTACCTTTGTACCAAGCCCCTTTTGAAAATACCTCTAAAAGTGAGAAGTAAATTGAGTACCACGATCTGAAATGATAGACCTTGGCACACCATTCAACCTTACCAACTCCCGAATATACACCTTAGCATACTCTTCGGCATTATAGGTAGTCTTGACCGGTAGGAAATGAACCGACTTTGTCATTCTATCAACCATAACCCATATGGAGTCAAATTATCTTCTAGTACGAGGTAACCCAACAACAAAGTCCATATTTATATCTTCCCACTTCCAAGTAAGAATCTCAATGTCTTGTGTCAAGCCACCAGGCCTTTGATGTTCTACTTTCACTTGTTGACAATTGGGACATTCTGACACAAATTTAGCCACATCCCTCTTCATACAATGCAACCAATACACTCCTTTCAAATCTTGATGCATTTTGGTAGATCCTAGATGAATAAAATATTATGAATTGTGAGCCTCTTTCATAACAGTCTCCTTCAAGCCATCAATATCCGGAACACACAAACGATCTTGGTACTGAAGCACACCATCTCCCCCTTGGGAGAAAACCTTAATCTTACCATCGGCAACCAACTTCTTCAATTCTACCAAAGAAGGATCTAATTCTTGCTTAGCCTTAACATCAATTACCAAGGAAGATTCGAACACACCTTACACAAAGATGCCACCATTGTCATTTTCGGTCAACCTCACACCCAACCTAGACAAACGATGAATATCCTTTGCTACTTCCTTCTTCTCCTCATCCACATGTGCTACACTCCCCATAGAGAGTCTACTAAGGGAATCCGCCACAACATGGGCCTTGCCGGGATGATAAAGCACACTCATGTCATAATCTTTAAGGTGTTCCAACCATCTCCTTTGCCTCAAATTAAGATCCCTTTGAGTGAACACATATTTCAAGCTTTTACGGTCAGTGAACACATCCACATGAACATCATATAAGTAATTACGCCAAATTTTCAAAGCAAACACCACCGCCGCTAATTCAAGATCATGAGTCAGATAATTTTGTTCATATACCTTCAATTGTCGGGAAGCATAGGCACCTTACCATGTTACATAAGCACACAACCCAACCCAACACGGGATGCATAACAATATACCACAAACCCATCTAAACAATTTGGCAAAGTTAAAATTGGAGCTGATGTAAGCCAATCTTTCAAAGTTTGGAAGCTCTTCTCATATTCACTAGACCACAAACTTGGCTTTCTTTAGAGTCAATTTGGTCAATGGAGATGTTATAGACGAAAATCCCTCAACAAACCTTGTATAGTAACCGGCCAAGCCAAGGAAACTTCTAATATCCGAAGGAGTCAATGGTCTAGGCCAATCCCTTACCACCTCAGTTTTTTTAGGATCATGATGCCATCACCGGACACCACATGACCAAGAAAGGCAAATTCACCCAACCAAAACTCACACTTGCTAAATTTTGCATACAACTTCTTTTCCCTCAAAGTTTGGAGAGCCAATCTCAAATGGCTCACATGCTCTTTTTCACTACGGAAATAGATCAAAATATCATCAATAAACACCACCAAAAAATTATCAAGAAAAGGCTTGAACACCCAATTCATGAGATTCATAAACACCGCCGGAGCATTAGTCGACCCAAAAGACATCACCACAAATTCAAAATGAACAAAACGGGTTTGAAAAATTGTCTTGGGAATATCACACTCCCCCACTTTCAATTGATGATAACCTGAACAGAGATCTATTTTGGAGAAATGAGTAGCCCCTTGAAGTTGGTCAAACAAGTCATCAATCCTAGGCAATGGGTACCTATTCTTAGTGGTCACCTTGTTTAATTGCCTATAGTCAATGCACATCCTAAGAGACCCATCTTTTTTCCTTACAAACAACACCGGAGCACCCCAAGGTGAAATGCTAGGCCTAATATACCCCTTTTCAAACAAATCCTTCAATTGGTCTTTCAACTCCTTTAACTCCGCCAGAGCCATATGATACGGGGGAATGGAAATGGGTTGAGTATTCGGGAGAAGGTCTATATCAAAATCCACCTCTCTATCGGGAGGGATGCCGGGCCACTTCAACACCCAAACGGACCACTTCACGAACCGTTTGATGTCACCAGGACCGTGAAGGGTTAGTGTGTGAAGTGTCTTGGCCAAAATATGGTTTTCAAGGCTAAGTCTCTACTCACGAGCCACCACATGGCCAATGAAGTGTCACACGAGTCGTATGGGGTTCATATGATGGACGTCTTGGTCAAAAACTCCAATTTAAGGCCAAATACTCCACACATACAAGGTCAAGGGCCACCTCAAGGCTTTTCCACACTTAAAATCAAGCTTTTGGAAGAAATCATCACCCAAGTGCATCCTCACGGACCGTGAGAGGTCACACGGTCCGTATGGGTCTCCTGGTAACTTGCCTTAGCCAATTTCCAGATTAAATCCCTGTACAGGCAGTCCTACTAAATAGGCCATAACTATTTCATCCAAAATCCAAATCAAGTGAAACCAAGTGCATTGGAAAGATAACGCAAAGAGCTTTAATGTGATAGATCATGGCTTACTCAGTTCTAATTGTTCTAGGAGATATGGCCATTTAAAGTCAGTACTTCCATAAGAAGTCATGTAAAACTTAACCAATGTGATTTCTTTGAATACGGCCATTCAAGAGAGACTCATGAAGATTATTAACCAACCATGGTAGGTTCAAATCAGAGATTTATCAACTTCACAAGGCTCAAAAAATTCTGAGTTGTTACATAACATTGCTTAGAGAACACACAAAATTCTATGTTTAAAGTATTAAAAGTGTCATATTTTGGCGGCACATTAGTGATTCTTTCCACACCACTCACATCTAGGATGTGTTGGCCCACCTTCAACCTGTTCCATGGAAGGAGGCACTCTATCATTAACTCTCGAATTTGAGTTTTTCCTTGTTGGAAGCAACCATTACCACCACCACTTCTAGAGTTAGAGAAATCGCTATCATAATAGGACCTATTAGAATCCTTCATTCTCCTTTCCTTGAGCTTTTCCCCTTCAATCTCTTCAGCATATGTGATGAATCTGGAAATGTCCATCTCCCGAATAAGCATAACCATACGACATTCTTTCACAACTAATTCAAAAATCCCCGATATTAATTTGAGCATTCTTACATGGGGTCAACCACTTGCATAAGAGTATACTTCAAGAGTTTAGTGAATTTGAGGGAATATTCCCTCACACTCATACCACCCTGCTTGAGATTGATAAACTCGGTCAATTTAGCCTCTCTAAGTTCAAGAGGGAAGAAACAATCTAGAAAAGAAAACTTAAACACTTCACAACCAACCCTATCATCACCCGCTCTCTCAACCAACCATTGTGTGTACCATACTTGGGCCACTCCCTTCAACTGATAAGCAGCTAACTCAACCTTCTCTTCTGAAGACATCCCCATAATAGTCAACACTTTGTAGATCTTATCAATGAATTCCTGGACATCCTCGTTAGCTTTTGAACCACAGAATTTCAGAGGGTTCATTAGGGTGAAGTCTCTCACCCTAGCAGTCGGGGTGGGTATAACAGGAAAAGGAATGGCATGTCTAGCTTGGTTGGTCACAACTTTGGCCAACATGGAAAAAGTAGTCTGGAACTCATCTTAAGCGACTAGATCTCCCATGGGCTCTTGGGGTGCTTGGTCCTCATTAACAGGGGTCTGTCTGGGTTGAGGGGCTCTTCTTGGAGGCATCTTTTGTAAGAGCATCAAGGACATTTGTCAGAGTTAAGAAACCTCAAGACACGTCCTATGGCACAACATGAACAATGAAGAAGTGAGATATTTTCTAAAAACACCTCATAGCCTCCTGCTCATAGGTGTGGTGCACTTCACACCCATGAATAAGACTCTACTTGATGCAGCATATTGAATTGTAAGGATCATTTCAAAATCTTAGAGCTCTGATACCAAGCTTGTCACAATCCAAACCTAGGGCCTAGGTGTAACATGGAGAATAGGAACCCTAAAGTCCCCAAACAAGCCTTATAGCATACTTAAGCACATCATTGGTTAGGAAGCGCGGAATAAACAATAACAACCAAGGCTAAGGGGTAGGGAAAGTAGGGTGCAATCTATGGGAAATAGGGATATGGGATCACCATTATATAACTTCAACAAATAAGTCTTAGGGGAAAGGAGCATGGGACGTACTCTATGGGGAAGTAGGAACTTGGGACTTTCATCAACTTGCCATACACCACATATAACACAACATGGGATAAGGACTTAGGGATAACCTCCCTGGATACATAGTGTAGCATGATTCATACATAATATAGTGTCCGACAATGCCTTTAGTCATAGTGGGATGGGGGCCAAGACATGTCCCAGTCTCACTCTCAATATAAAAAACATAAAATAACCATAACATAGCATAGGTAGATAGAAGGTGGGTACTGTCCTTGGAATAAAGGACTCACCACAAGAAAACTTCCACAAATTGAATCTAGCCATGAAGAGGTGGATGAGCAAAGTTTATGGTCCCTACATATTAGATCATGTAGGCAAAATGTATGTGTTAGTACGTTTGAATGTACTAAGTATGCAAACATGCAATGTATATGAACATGATAACCTACATTTCAATGTTAGATGACAAGGGCACAAATATATAGAAAAGAGTATATAGGAAAGAATACCATATCAATATGCCTTAAAACCATGATGCATGAATTCCATAGTACATAAACATAGTGGGAATAGAACCTCAACTAACATATAAGACCATGCGAGCTATTACATGGAATCCTAATGTTGCCTCTACACTAGAGAAAGAGTGATCTACTTGCCAAAGATAGACAATACCTCTCCTTTCAGGAACACCACCCATTTCGAAGAGTAATTTCATGTACATAATCATAATCATCCATAAAGGGGTATAAACATGAACCTATGCTGGCACGTAGTTATGAGAAAGGTAGACTTTACTTAAGGACCCCTTGGGTCAAGCCCCCACCTCCAATCTCATTCGGTGCTAAGTCATCATCCCACTAGAATACATATACATATACATGCTTGAAATAGGAGCATAAGTCTTTCCAAATCATAATCATGCATACTTGGGCTTAAGAGTCGAATCATACTTCATGATCATGCATACTTGGGCTTAAAAACCAACGCATACTTCATAATCACGCATACTTGGTCTTAAAAGACAAATCATACTTTAATCCATAATTTCATACACAGGAATAGCTCATTCATACTTGTACATGATGGTGTATACGCACCCATGAGTTCTTAAAATTATATCATAGACATTATGTGATCACATTTCATGTCATAACCATACTTGCCTTGAAATCATAATCATAATTATAATTGGGTAATAACCCATATCACAAATCTCATGAAAACTTTGTTCATGCATGCTTATGCCATAAAGAATGAGGGAATAGCATGGGTACTTGAAATTCATACTTAAAACATATTAATAAGATTGAATCATACTTAATCCACAAAGAAATCAACAATTGAAACATTCTTGAAATTACTCATGCATAAATTCATCATAAAGAGGGACATGCAAAACCATGTATATTGACATAATAAGATTCAAATCATTCTAAAATCATCAATTGAATTGAACTCATAACTTAATTTCATCAATTTGAAGCTAAATCACAAAACTCCCTTGTGAATCATACACAGAAATCATGAAATTTAAGAAATCGAATTAGAGCTTCATGATTGGAAGGTAATCATGAATGAAAGCACACATACCTTGATGAATTTAGGAAGATTAAGATGAAATAGACTTGAGCTTGTAAGAACCCTTGAGACCCATAGTTGAATCTCCAAAGCATGGCTTGAATGGAGTTTAGGAACTTGAATTCTAGAGTTTAAAAGTTGGAACGAGAGTGAAGTGAATATAATATATTAAGGAATAATTTAGGGGTCTTAGGATAGACATAAAAATCTTAAAAGGTCAAGGGTTTAGTCCAAAGTACCCAAAATACCCTTAATAAAATGGAGTCAAAAACTGACGAAGTGCACTATACGGCACCCTACACAGACCGTGATGTGCACCACGGGCCGTGAGGGGTTCCTTGGTGTGCACCTCAGAGAAAACAGTGGAGAGCGCCCTCCACGAGACCCTGCATGGACTGTGGTGAGCACCACGATCCGTGAAGAGTTCTGTGGTGGAACCCTTCTATTGGATTCTTTGTGGAACCATGGGGCAACCCACCTTTTGACCAAGGCCACCTCCACGACACCCTACACGGTCCATAGAGTACACCACGGGCCGTGAAGGGTTCCTTAGAAGGGGCCCTTCACCAGAAGCCCAAGAACTCTTCAAGGCATCCATGACCATCCCCAAGGGGCTCTCCACATGACACACCACGAGATGTGGTGTACTCCTTTATGAGCACCCCCAGCCAAAAATCTTCGGAAATGAATTTTTAAGCTTCGTTAAGGTCTCCCGAGGTCCGGGTCCTTACACCAACCTCAAATATGACCCTAGTCTACCATCAGTCCATAACGCTAATAAAGTAAGAACTAATAACTCGCTAAACTACAGAAGATACAATCGTTCAAAATCAACAGCTCAACGATACAATAATACACGTAACAATAAAATGTAAGATAAGAATAATAGTAAGCAATTTAATAAACTCTCTAAAAATAAATTTTCACAAGTAAAAGAAGAGAAACTAAATTCAATTTCACAATAACAAGCTAAACACAACAGCCGACTCAAGAAATTTGATAAATTTTCGCAACAAAAAAGTCGAAGAATTAAAATCTAATTCAATTTCACAATAGACAAGTTAGATAACAACAAAGCAATTCAAGAAAATTGATATATGTTCACAATTAACAAATCAAAGTAGAAAACCCAAATCAGTTTCATGATAAACAAATAACAACAATCCAACTCAAGAAAATTGATATATTTTCACAAATATACATTAATTTTCAAATCTTGGACAAAAAATAGAGACGAGAAAGGAAAGTCAATATTTCACTAAAGAGCAATTTCTTGAATGATTCGTTGGAATCCATTGAATTTCGGCAAGATTTGGTGCAGAAATTGGTTGCTAGAATCTTTTGCCATCGCCGAAATTTTCTTTTTTGATCAAAACACCCAACTTTCTTGAATCCACAATCCAAAATCTGGGTCAAATTTCAAGAAAACGAGCACCCCAATTTTATTTTTGGATATTACTTTGACTCAATTTGCTTTTGTTCCCATCACTTAAATCGTTCCACTTCTTCCTGTTTGATATATATTTCCTGCACAGTATCTCGATTGCCATTTTACATCGACTTATAACTTAGGTACTTGCTTATTTACGTCGCTATGAACATTTAATGTCCGTCTTCGTTGGTTTATGTTTTTGTGTTCAGCTCTTTTCCAATGAATTCTTGAAATTCATATAGGAGGAAAGATGAGGTCTGATCATAGGAGTTTCCAATCCCAACTTAATCTAGTGTTTTGTCCATTAAAAATTACTATTTCTCTAGAGAATTAGCTACTCCCTCTGTCCATCTTTACTTGGCCCCTATACTATTTTAAGATGTCCAACAATACTTGTCTAGTTTATGAAATCAAGAGATAATTTTACACTTACTTCCTAATTTACCCTTGTCATTAATTATAATTATTTTCCTATTACATTTTTCAATACATTGCATTAATTATATTCAAAGGGTGATTTGGTAAAATTACCCCTATCATTTACTATTTCTTAATCCCTGTACCAAGTCAATAGGGGTCAAGTAAAGTTGGACGGAGAGGCACTTGCTCATATGCTTCAAGAGAAAAACCAAAACAAAAAATACACATAAGAATTTTTATTTTATTTTTTTAAAATTAAATTTATGTCTCTTTAAAACAAACTATTTACATCCATATATCTTTTTACATCGTAGGCTCCTCTACTATTAAAATTCACCCCATGCTATTAAAATTCGCATGTTGACATCAACACCCACCTTGTATGATATATCAATAGGGTATACATATAACGACAAGATATCACAGAAGATTAAACTCAATCTTATATGATACCGATATGGTATCAATATACCGATAGAGTATCACAAAAAATACATTTTCAACTAATTTAGAATTTAATAAATAAGTTTGTAACTTTAATAATTTTTCTCTTAATATTGAAAAGAGAGCTCAAAATTATATAATACCAATAAAATATCAATATACCAATGGAGTATCACAAGAATATATGTTTTACTCATTTAGAGTTTAATAAATAATTGTAACTTTAATAATTTCCTAGTCTTATACAATACCGATATTGTATAAATATGCCGACGGAATGTCACTATATTTTTTACTAATTCAGAGTTTATTATTATTTTTATTTGTTTCCTATTTATTTCTTTTTAAAAAAAACATAATCTTATATGATTCCAATAAGGTTATACCGTTATAGTATCAGAGAAGATTGAGTTCATTCTATATTACCTGTATGGTACATATATACCACCGGAGTATCACAGGAGATTATTTCATAGTATTCATGCTGACAATGTGTTGACGTCACCATGATGTCATTAGCAAAATAAAAAGGGGGAAATGAGGTAAAAAAATAAATAGTTTGGGTCATGACCCCATAAGGGTAAATAGTTTGGATTAGATCAATTAAGGGTAAAAAATTTCACATTAGGTCTATTTTGTGTACTTTTTCAAAAAAAAAAAGTAGACACACGAAATAAACTTAGATATAAGCTTTACAATGTATATGACAACAAAATTAATGGCTACAAAGTCAACTGTACAGAACCTGACGAGGAAGTCTCCCAAGTCATTTACATGGAAAAAAATATAAATGTCTGGAAACATTCTAAGCAAGGTAGTTGTATATTTGAGGATTGTTTTTGTCCCGCTCCAGGTACTCCCTATCTATGAGGCTTTCAATCCTTTTCTTCAGATCAGCTGGTTTAATTGGGAATTTAAGCTGTTCCAACACATCAAAAGTAGTTTAAACAGAGCAATTCCCCTTAAGCTGATAGCTTGAAAGGAAATGACAAACACATGCTTTATTTACAGTAGAACTGATCGAAGTACGCTCCAAATGAAAACGCAGCTAAAATCAAAACCACCAGTACAGTAGCAAAAATACACTCATATTTCTAGCAATGATTAACACTTTGAAATGTCTCTCCAAGAACAACCATCTTTTTTTAATTTTGATAACCAAGAAATCCCTGAGAACCTGTCGTGCATGGTTCAAAGAACAGTGGACAATCAGCCCACCCACTATCCATCAATTATTACAAGTGAGTTGACCATGGTACATGGAAACAAATGTTGTGTCAAGATTAGATGCAAAATTAAAGATATTAACAATTATAGTAAAACATAACACTAACAGTCACAATATTGCTGTTTTAGGTGTTCATGGGACAGAACTTGTATCCTAACTACCAATATACTCGTTGAATCATATTGACAACAATAAAGTCTAGATAATCAGGTAGGAAAGTCTTCTCATCATCAAACTTAGCGTAAGTGCAGACCAGACCAGCTAAAGATGAATTGGATCAATACAGACTCACCATTGACAAGGTGAAAACAATTGAACCAAAAGAAGTAAAGCTGTAGAAAAGTTTTGAAAATTATTTTGGCAAATAGCTGATTTCATAAATACTACGGAACCTTCCTTGCCTACAATGATTCAGTATATGATTGTACTAGCTGATTTCATAGATATTCCCCTACTGTCTATTCCGACATGGTCATGGTTCGCTCTAAGTTAGCAGTCCAAAAGTGATGCCTTTTAGTGGTTTAGAAGACAGTCTTAACTTGCAGTTAGATAAACTACTACCTTCATGCTTTCTAGTTCATTTCTTCGTCTAGTAGATTTTCTCACCCTCAACATTACCCATTATCTTTTTCATTAATAACTATTTGCCTCAGAAAAAGTATATTTTTTTACTGAATAAGTTAACATAGTGGTAGCTGTCTCCATTAAAAGAGTTCAAGGTTGCTGTTTGGAATTGAACAAATTTATGGTTGTACTTTGGGCTTAATGCTTCTTATTTGTTTAATCTGCCACCTGCATACTAAAAAGTTGTTTGTGAATTATGCTTTCATTAATAAATTTTTGCTGTTTCAAGAACTCAGAATGACATTTCATCTAAGGAGAAAATGGTAAGGTAAATTTCTTTTGAATAACAGTGATGTTCATACCAGTTTATACACACCATGACTCATCAATTGATTACCTGCTATCTGCTACAGAACAGGTAAAAGCGTAACTCTAATCACCCAAAACTTGGGCAAAGGGAAGAATTCACCATGTCTCAACTAAGATTGGTTCCCAAGATTATTACTCCAATTCTTTAACTCCTAAGGCCAAATATTACTACTACAAATTAATTGATAAAAGTGCTCAGCTTTCTATGACCAATCGGTTATCCCCTACTGTACTCAGCTTTTCAACAACTATCAGTTAATCCTATGACCATCCGAATGCAAGTATTAGTTCTCAACTTCATGCGGAGTTTGGGCATCTGAATCCAGAGTGTGGGAGTGGGAGTAGGCACCAAATCCATTCCCAGCTCAAGGATTAACAATTACTGGGTTAACACAACAAGGTGGAAAGCTACATTACCTGCTGAAAGAGTTCAGTTATTAAGAGGGTATGACTCAGCACTTTTCTGGTCTTCATTATCCTAACAATAGCAGCATCAACCTGCATATGTAGGCAGAGAAGATTGAATAAAATCAACAGAAAAATACATGTCTGAAAATTTTCCTTTAATATTTCAGCAGCCCTCGTCTTTTTTCTGACTATTTTAGGTCTTAGATATAAAAGGAAATTAGGATTATACCAACATTATAATAGTGCAGTAAGATGAGATATGAACTACATGTCAATCAAGTAACATGTCAGTTAAAAGACAAATTTGTGCTGCATCTATTAAAGAGAGCACAAATCTTGTCTGTTAAAAACGCTACAGCAAGTTCTACTTGCTTGAGAATAGTTTTGACGGTGCAACCAATTGAAATATTAAAGTAGAGAGTAAGAACAGATGAGCAAACCTGGTATTGTCGGTCCTGAAATACTCTCTCAGTAGTGCTTGTGTTTTCCTCAACTGTTTCCTTCATCTGGATGGCATTTACCTGTATTTACATATTTGTTGTCAGCTTTGACATGTCTAGCAGGATATCAAATCACTTGTAATATCTCATATTTGTCAACAGAACATTTCTTTTCTTCTTTTTCCGAGGAAAAGACACTCTTAAAGTTTTAACACTTCAGTTTTGAGGTGATGACATTATCTGAAAACACCAAAAAGCACTTGCCCTCATACTTGATCAGAAAAGGGATTTACCTTTATACGATATAGTGGAGCAGTAAATTGATCATTGAACACAAAGGTATCGTCGTCCTCCACATCTCTTCCTTTTGGAATCTGTAAGACATTTTTTCCAACAGCATCCGGAAGAATCAGAATATAAGATTATATATGATAAAAGAAAGAAAATTCTCGACCTAGCAATTATTACACACCTTCTGGAGAACACGGACTTTTCCACATGCAAGAGACTGTAGAGTCCTTCTCAGCTCTTTATCCTCAATTCCAGTTGCTTCCTTGATATCTTGGAAGCTAAGCTTTTCCGCATCATTGAAAAGCATCAAAACAACAGTCTGCAGCAAGAGGACAAAGATCACAAAATCATTAACTTAGATAAATACGCAAAGGAATACTATTATACTAATAATGCTAGAAGAGACCAACCTGAAAAAGAGAAACTGCAAGCTCCTTTTTTCCTTTTGGATATTCAGCTTTCAGAACACAGTGCCCCAATGAATTTTGCCACATCAAACGCCTACCACTGTACTTGCTCAAGTAGAACTCCTTGAAAATATCCTGCAGCATGGGGCCCCACATAACAAAAGGTAAAGTGAACAGAAACATTAAATGGTGTCAAAGAGGAACTACATATAAGCATCATGGTGCCAAACCTGATAGACATTGAGTTCGTGAGGAAGTCGAACATCCATGGGGGGATAGGTTGGCCAGTACCTGTAGCACAACCAGCAATGAACTTCTAACTGTGAAGATACAAACCACAAATTCTTTAATATCAACTTACCCCATCGTCAAAACATGGACACTCATCTCGATCCCTGTTGGGAGCTTCGTTCTGGCTTGGGAAGATTGCTTGAAGGATTCATTTATCTCTTTTGATAATTCAATGTCCTGGAAAGAATGGTTTGAAGTATTAGCAAAACAAAAAAGATGATCTAGGTTTTCAACTATGCTCGAGATGCTTTTTATGTGGTAACAAGCAGAGACAATCAACTATCTTTTTTTACATTGTAAGTGGACTGATCAACTGTGGAGGATATTCATTAGTCAGAGATCAAATGGGTGAAGCCAAGGAATATAGGACTCCTGAAATGCTGGAATAATAATGGAAATGCAAGGGGGAAAAACAGAGAGAGATGGATGATAGTCCCAGCATGTATATGGCGGACAGTTGGAAAAGAAAGAAACCAAAGATGTTTTAAGGGCAAGCAACCCAGTTCAGAAGTTTAAGATGAATTGCTTACGCCTTTATTACTTATAGTGTAACCAGGAAGTGTTATACCGGCGGAAGATATTTTTGATGTGTGATATTATTTGTAAGAAACAGAATTTATAGTAGTTTCAAGCTGTAGGCTGTAACATGTTTGGAAGGAGACTACTTTTTTTTGTAGTATACTTGTGGACATGTAGTTGAAAAAAATACCATTTTCAAAAGAAAAAAGATAATCCAATGTTGAGTCTGGTGGACATTTTGAGTCAAAGCTTCATGACAGCCATGCAATAGCAGTAAATGAGATGGTAAACAATGATCATCTATCCCCAATGGGAGGAACTGGATTCAAAAGAGGAAGGGATGGCAGACACTCCATCAACCACCCTGTGAGCTCATCACAGGGACACAACCATTCCAATGCATTTCCATGTTGAAGTCTCTCTATTGCAATACAAGGAGCATCAACACAAGGGATGCTCCAGAGAGACTAGGACAAATGATAAGAAGCTTGAAGTTTCCCATCATGGCTATGTCAGAACCTTTCTATAAAGGTGATCAACTGGAAAAATATATAGTATTATGCTTGGGTACAACAAAATTTCCTTTAATATCAACAGGATGGACTGGATTGTAAGGTGATTAATTCTGATGAGCAACAGGTCTCACGCCTTGTAAAGTAGGATGAGAGTAGCCTTATAATGACTTTTGTTTATGCCAAGAGTTCAGCAACAGAAATTAAGAGTTTATGGGACTGTTTGAGACATATTGCAGATTCTCATAAGATGCCTTGGATAGTTGTGGGGGATTTCAATTGCATTGTTGATCCTCCTAAAGAAAATTGGTGGAAGACCTCATAGAATGACTAAAAGGATGGACTTCGTTCCGTGCATTATGGACTATAACTTGGACTCTGGTTACACCAGATCCCACTTCACATGGGGCAATGGATGGATCCCCAAAGAAGCGAATTGGACAGAATTTTGTATAGCAAAGATTGGTCACACCAGAATGATTCTACTAGTGTTTCTCACCTAGTCAGAACGAGTTCTGACCATTCCCCACTTCTCACTGACGTAATAAAGAAGACTAGGGATCCTATTAGATACTTCAAGTTTGTTGATTTGGGGTGAATGAACTAGACTTCTTGAATGTAGTGGAGAAGGCATGGAATGAAAAAGTCAATGGACCACCAATGTGGAAATTTCATTAGAAACTCAAAATTACTGACAAGAGATTCTCTGAGTGGTCTAGAAATTGTTTGGGCGACATTTTTGACAAAGCTAAGAACTGGAAACTAAGGTTGCAGACCAGGAAGCTGTCGCTAACACTGATAATTCTATTAAGTTTAGAGCCTTACAAAATGAAGCTAATGCTGAATTGATCAGAGCTATCAAGGAGGGCATTTATTGAAAACAAAAGTCTGTAATTAAGTGGTTTGTTGAAGGTGAAACCAACTCCAAAATCTATCATTCTGTGGCTAAAAGCAGGAAGAGTAGGATGTCCCTCAACAAGATGAGGAAAACTGACGGTAACTGGATAGAGGATGATGAAGAATAGTTTAGAGAAGCTGTTGAATTTTTTCAAATCAAGTTCTCTAAAGGAATTCAGAACAGGGATATGATTCCAACAATTATATTCCAAGAATCGTTGGAAGGGAAGAAAAATCTAATGTTGAATGCTATTTCCACAGTGGAGGAAGTGAAGGAAGTGTGACGTCTATGAGTTCTCACGGTGCTCCTGGACCTGATGGAATGTAGAGAAAGCCCTAACATTCTTGTTGGGAGATATTCAAGAATAAAGTTTTACTACTGATTCTTGATTTTTCTTTTGCAGGACTCAATTACCAAAGGCTTTGACACATACATGTCTAGTCCTTATACGTAAGGTTGGGTGCCCTCAGCAATTTAGTGATCTCAGATCAATCATTCTGAGTAACTTTAGTTGCAAAATCATTACAGCTACTAGTAGAGAGTAGAAAAGTAACGGAGGAAGATGCAGCAGTTGTAATGGTCGAGAGCACAGACACGGAGAATCAAGTAAACCAAGACGCACAGCTGAAGTTACAAGGAGAACAATGAAATTATCCAGAAGAGGCAGTTCCTCTAAAGATTCTATTACCAACACAAGACGGCACCAACCTGACAAGTATTCCTACTTGGATTAAACAACACATAATCAAATTGAGTACTGAATTTGGATTAGACGATGTGAAGAGAAAGCAGAAGAACTTATTTATGAAAATATATAGCAAGAAGCAGGAAAATAGAGGTGGAAAGGGGGAATTGACTGTAGTCAAAAAGAAAAGGGTCAATGAATTGAAAGGGCTGGAGTTGAATACAAGATTTATGAGTTATGGCACTAGATGTAGAGGGGGATATTTGGCGATAGGAGAATGATGAAGCTTGCTATTGTTTCATGGAATGTTAGTGGAATAAATAGTGTGACAAAAAAAGGTAGTATTAAAGAATATCCTAAACACTTGGGAAGGCAGATGTGGTTTGTTTTTCAGGAAACCAAGGTGGAAAGGGAGATCACTGAGATTATCAGAGAAGTGGGGGCGAATAGATGGGTTAATTATGCCCAATTAGAAGTCAGTGGGACTAGAGGAGGCATAGTCATAATGTGAGACAAAAGAGTACGGGAGGGGGAAATTGGTAGTGTAGGCATGTACTCGTCACCTGCAGTTTCACAGGGAAGTGCCAAGATTTCAATTAGCATCTCACAGGAGTCTATGCTCCAAATGTTAGAGAGGAGAGGGAAGAAACTTGGTGGGATATTGGTGCAGCCAGGGTCAATCTCTGGAATCCTTTGTGGTGATCTCAACACAGTTAGATACCCTCCAGAGAAGAAAAATTGCAACAGAATCAATAAAGGCATGACAGATTTCTTGGACTTTGTTGAAGACATGGAATTCATGAACATTGAATTATCTGGGGGAAATTACACCTAGAAGAAAGGGGGACAACCACAAAACAGCAGACAGACTGGATAGAATCCTATTTTCTGAAGAATAGGAAATAAATTTCAAGAATATCAGGCAAAGCATCCTACATAGAGTAACCTCAGACCACTCTCCATTATGCTACACTGTGGAGAATGGGAAACCACAACGTCATATTTCAAGTTTGAAAACTGGTGGCTAACCACAGAGGGGGTGGGAGTCTTTTAGATTCTCAGGGAAACCAGATTGTGTCGGTGGCAAAACTCAAAGCACTAAAAGGGAAATTAAAGGAGTGGAGTAAGACTATTCATGGGAACCTAGGGGCTCAGAAGCAGAATGTTTTGGGGAAATTTTCTCTGTGAATTCAGCATACAAGTGCCTCACCACTTTAAACAACAGATGAAACAGTGGCCTGGGAAGATGATAAAGGGGACCATAATTTCATACAAGGTCAATTGTTACACGTCTGCTGACAGGAAAGTAGTACTGACAGGAAAACATGAAGAAGAGAAAATACCAACTGTGTTCAAGATGCTACTTATGTGAAGAACAAACAGAGAGAGTCAACCATCTCTTTTTACACTGCAAATGGGTAGACCAGCTATGGAGACTATTCATTTGTTTGAGGAAAATCACTTGGGTGAAACCAAGGAACATAGGAATGTTTGAAGTGTTGGCTGAGAGTTTGCAATGCTACAGCAAAGGAGCAGAGATGGAAGATGGTCCCAGCTTGTATGTGGTGGACAATGTGGACAGAAAGAAAGCAAAGATGTTTTGAGGGGGAGCAGAGTAATTTACAGAATTTTCAGATGAACTGCCTGGCTTTGTACTACTTTTGGTGTGAACAAAAAGTGTTGGGAAAGACCGAAGATATTTTTGATGTTTTAGACCATTTGTAACAAAAAGTACAAATAGGCCCCTTAGATTGTAATACTTTCAGAAGGGGAACTACATTGTGATGTAGTATACCTGTGGATATATAGATGAGAAAGTTACCATTTCTCAAAGAAAAAAAATATCCTAGAATACGCAGTGTTGGAGTAATGTTGTTGGGCTATGGAGACGAAATGGAGAAAGGATAATGCTGACACAGGTACATCCAAGGCCATCATGATCTGTTAATTACACAACAGAAAGACTAATAAGTTGATCTGGTGTTCAGTGCAACCACTTTGTGCTAGAGCATAAAGTTCGAAAATGATGTTGGTAGATAACATCATCCGGGGAATGTTTAAACTGCTCGCAAATTATTCCACGACTGATACAACAGTATTTCCAGACTCCAATCTCAGAAGCTGAACAAAAAGTTCCATGTATTTTCGTCTTGTTATTTGATGGAATAAGAGTGTACATGGCTGAACATACCTTGAACATTCCTTCCAATTTGTTAGTGAACTGGCTGCCACACTCGGTCTTCAACTGTAACAATAATGGTAAAATTCAGTAGATGGTACCTAAGAAAAGCAGAAACAGTGAAACTAACATTAAAGACAGACCTTAGAAATCATGGACTTTTCAGCATCAATTGAAGCACTCTTGCCCAACAACAGTCTCTTTGCAAGATCTTTCTTGTAGAATGCTTCAAATACATCCTTACCCTGCACAAAGATGAAAGAGCAAATGAACTCTTAGAATACTTTCAGGCAATAAAACATGCAGTGATCCAATCACTGCTGATTGAGTTCTCATACCTGTATAAACCTGAACAAAACCAGGACTTTATCTAATGTCCCCTCCAATTCCTCCTCTGATGTACCTTTATTCCCAGCACGAAGCTTCTCATCCAAAAACTTAGCAATCAGCTCGGCAGGTCGATTCTATTACAAAGTAAATCCAATCAGTTTTGAGAATTGAGTAAATATTACACTAAAAAAGGAGAACTTCAGTGCTTCCAAGGTTTAATTTTTACTAGATCATCAAATGCAATCAGCCTGTTGGCTACCTGGGGAAAGGCCGCAGAGAATACTCTTAAGGCATTGAAACCTGTGTAACGAGCAAACTTCTACCTGGAATAGCAGTGCCTAGTATGACGATCTAGAGATTTTTACAAACTCCTCGAATGATTTTGTAAAAAGCAGTACATGCCATAAAGAAAATTTACAGAAAACGCAAAGGAAGTTGAAAAATCAACTATTAGACAAGGATAAGCTGAGCATGAGTTTGCAGTATAAATAACTAATTGACTGCACCCAAGGATGTGGCCCAGTGATTAATGAAATGGGTAGAAAACCATGAGGTCTTATGTTAAATCCTAGTAAAGGCAAAAACACTAGGTGATTGATTCCTTCTCATCTGTTCAAGCCTTGATGGATAATAAAGTTACCCGGCACCTGTACTAGCGGGAAGCAGCAGGTACCTCGTCGAACTAGTCAACGTGTGTGTAAGCTGGCCCGAACACCACAGTTTTGAAGCAAAAAACAGGCTGGCCATGCACATGTTCTCATGGAGAACTGTTAGCAAAGAATTTCTGGTGCTGCAATCTTCTTCCAATCAAGAGGAGCTTTGGTGGCTCGTTATCTGTCCGCACCATAATTATAACCTTATCATGCCAGAAATGCCATGAAGGATACACTTATATAACCTATTTCGAATGTCAATAATCAAGTCCTCAAAACATCTCTTTTTTTCTCTTCTATTTTTGCATTGTAAGTGTTTATGATCTTCACAAGGTATGTTATTGTTGTTGATGTCTTTATGATCTTGGTGTTAGAATAGGAATAGGAATATATAATCCAATTTAAAATTGAAATAGGAATAGTATATTGTTTCCTACTTGGTAAAGGATTATATTGTAATATTAATATCTATAAATAGGGTCTCTATGTAATAATATATACACACAAGCCAATAATATTTTTTAATATTTCTCAAATGGCATCAGAGCATTGGTGAGAAATTTTCAGCCGGCCAGCCGGCCACGTGTGTTAATTTTCAGTGGCTGTCAAGGTTGATTTGTGTCAGCATTTTTTTTTCTGTCAGTGTTGTGTGGAAATCAACACCACCACTAGGTCCCTCACTCTCCGGCGACAAAATCCCAGTTAGACCCATCAGAAAATATCACCTCATGCGCCCACACGTGCCGATCAGATGTGCAGTTTTTCTGATGAGACCTGACCACGCGTCGGCACGTGAGGTCAATTCCGTCCACTCTCCGGCAGCCAATTTTTTCCAGCAGGATCGCCTTTCCTTTCCAAAGACGCCCATACAACTATTTCCTGATTCAGACCTCTAAAATCAGGGTTCTGACAACTTCCAGGCAGATTTCGGTGAGTGGCAATTTATGGCCAGTTTTTTTTATATTTTTTCCAGTGGGGTCGCCTCTGCATTCCGAGGCAGACCACATATATTTTTTTATTTTTGACCAGTTTCTGATGGACAAATCTGATTTCCTAATGACATCATTAATTTTTTCCCCTTTTTTTTGGATTTCTACAATTTGTTTCCTAGTCTTTTAGACTACAAAAATTTGATTTAAGAATAGGCATCTTATTGAGACTACACACATTCTTCTGATTGAATCCCATGTTCCATTGCGTTTTTGGGGCGATGCAGTCCTTGCATCTTGTTATTTAATTAATAGAATCCCCTCATCTTCTATTCAGAATCAGGTTCCACTTTCCATACTATTTCCCGAGTCCAATCTCTACTCAATTCCTCCTCGTGTCTTTGGAAGCACATATTTTGTACATAACTTTGCTCCGGGAAAAGATAAATTAGCCCCTCGTTCTCTCAAATATGTCTTTCTTGGTTACTCTCGAGTTCAAAAAGGGTATTGTTGATATTCACCAGATCTTCATCGATACCTTATGTCCGTTGATGTCACATTCTTTGAATCTCAACCCTACTATACATCTGATCCTCCTGATGTCTTTGAGGTCTTACCTATCCTAACTTTTAAGGAACCTACCACTGCATCTACATCTCCACCACTCCTTACTTATCATCACCGTTCGTGTCCAACACCAATCCCAGATGATTCATGTCATGCCATGCTCCTACTGTGGGCTTGCCTCCTCCTACCCAACCAATTGCACTTAGAAAAGATATACAATCCACTCGAAATGTTAACCCACATTATACTTTCTTGAGTTATCATCGTCTCTCGTCACCTCATTATGCTTTTGTATCATCTTTGTCTTCTATTTCTATTCCTAAGACTACAGGTGAAGAACTTGCACTTGCACATTCTAGAGAGAGACAGGCTATGATTAATGAGATATCTGGGTTTATGCGGTCAAAATTGGTTCAGACTGTCAGATTGATCGACTTAAGGCTAGCCTTATTGCCAAAAGGTATACTCAGATATTTGAGCTAGATTATAGTGATACTTTCACTCCCGTGGAAAAGGATTGAATTATATTATCCTAGTTGGAAAAGGAGTCTAATATAATATCTATAAATAGGGTTTCAATGTAATAATATAGAGACAACAATTCAATAATATTTTTCTCCAATATTTGGTATAAGAACTTCTACGATCTTGGTAGAAAATCAAAGAGCTTCCGCTACTAGCGGGCAGCTATGACCCATATATGTCGCCCATCTGGCTAATGATTGTATTAGCAAAAGTTGGGTCACCGTGTTTTTTTTTTTGTGACTATTTTCTCATATCTAATTTATGTAGCACCGTGCCATCCTTTCGGTGACTACTTTTTCATATTTAATTTATGACCACCGTGTCATCCTTCCGATGACTACTTTTTCATATTTACTTTATATAGCACCGTGCCATCTTTACCGTGACCATTTTCTAAAATCTAATTTGTGTAGGTCGTGTCATCATTCCGACCTTACCCATATAATTCTTTTTGACAGATCGTGCCATCATTCCGACCTTACCCATATAATTTTTTCTCAGTAGGGTTGTGTCATCATTTCGACCCTACCCATATAATTTTATTTCTCAATTTATGACCACTTTCCGCCATGAAATCTAATAATTCGCACATGAGCAAGTTCTGACCAGTTTTAAAGTGACATTCTTGGAGCAATTTCAAGATGATCCATATATTTTATATCAAATTTCGAGCACTTTATGTTTCAAATTTACTTGTCAAAAAAAAAGTTGAATATTAAGAATGTTTTTTCTTTACAATGATCTCAAGGGAGAAGTCTATATGGAGCAACCACCTGGTTTTGTTGCTCAGGGGGAGACTAGTAGCATTGTATGTCGATTGTGTAAGTCGCTCTATGATATAAAAGTCCTATAAGATTACTCTGTGTTTTGCAAACATTATACATCAAATTCATAATTTCATGAGAAGACTAAGCATATTGAGATTATTGTCAATTTTGTGAAGTCGAGTGATCAATTTGCAGATATCTTACCAAGCTCTTCACCGGTTGTCGTATTAATTAGATTTGTAACAAGCTAGATACATATGACTTGTATGCACCAGCTTGAGGGGGAGTGTTAGAATTGGAACAGGAACAAGAATAATATCTACCATCCTACTTAGAATGGATATGGAATAAGAATAGTATATAAAATCCTGCTTGGAAAACAATTGTATTATAGTATCCTAGTTGCAAAAGAGGTCTAATACAGTCTATAAATAGGGTCTCAACGTAATAATGTAGAGGCAACAATTCAATAAAATTCTTCTCCAATATTTCTCACTGTGATCTTGCGGAAGAAGTCATTATGAAGCAGCCACCTGGTTTTGTTGCTCAGGAGGAGTCTAGTAGCCTTGTATGTTGATTGCATAAGTCACTCTATGGCCTGAAATAGTCTCCTCGAGTCTGGTTTGGAAAGTTCAGCACAATAATTCAGGAGTTCGGCATGACTCGTAGTGGAGCTAATCACTCTATATTTTATCGGCATTTTGCACCAAATCTGTGTATTTATTTGGTTGTTTATGTGGATGATATAGTTATCACTAGCAGTGATCAAGATGGTATCACTAGTTTGAAGCAACATCTCTTTAAGCATTTTCAGACTAAAGACCTTGGCAGATTAAAGTATTTTCTAGGTATTGAGGTTGCTCGGTCTGGATCAGGTATTGTTATTTCTCTACGCAAGTATGCCTTAGACATTCTTGAGGAGACAGGAATGATGGAATGTAGACCCATTGACACTCCTATGGATCTGAATGTTAAACTTCTTCCAGGACAGGGGAGCTACTCAATAATCCTGAAAGGTATAGACAGCTAGTGGGAAAGTTAAATTATCTCAATGACTAGACCTGACATCTCTTTCCCCGTGAGCGTTGTAAGTCAGTTTATGACTTCCCCTTGTGATAGTCATTGGGATGCAGTTGTTCATATTGTGCGATAGATAAAGTCGGCGCCCAAAAAAGGATTACTCTTCGAAGATCAAAGCCATGAGCATATCACAGGATATACAGATGCCGATTGGGCAGGATCACCCCTCTGATAGGCGTTCTGCATCCGGATATTGTGTGTTAGTAGGAGGTAATTTGGTGTCATGGAAGAGCAAGAAACAAAATGAGGGTTGCTCAGTCCAGTGCAGAAGCAGAATATCGAGCAATGGCTGCAGCAACTTGCGAGCTTATTTGGATCAAACAGTTATTGAGGGAGCTAAAAATTGGTAAAATTGATCAGGTGGAACTTGTGTGTGATAATCAAGCAGCCCTTCATATTGCATCAAATCCAGTGTTTCACGAAAGGACCAAGTACATTGAGATTGATTGTCACTTTGTTAGAGAAACGATACTCGCAAAAGATATTATTACTAAGTTTGGAAAGTCAAGTGATCAGCTTGCAAATATCTTCACCAAGTCCCTCACTGATCCTCGTATTATATGACAAGCTTGGTGCTTATGATTTGTATGCACTAGCTTGAGGGGGAGTATTAGAATAGGAATAGGAAAATATAATCCTATTTAAATTGGAATAGGAATAGTATGTCGTTTCCTACTTGGTAAAGGATTATATTGTAGTATCTATAAATAGGGTCTCTATGTAATAATGTATACACACAAGTCAATAATATTTTTCAATATTTCTCACACTTGGTAAAGATTCAAATATTCTGGTTAAGATTGCCTGCCAACCAATGATTCCTCCTTTTCGTTATGTTACCTTCCTCTGAATACATTTATTTTTCAAATGATCCATATCGTCAAGTGCACCCATTCCAAATTTCAGTCCAATCAAATAATCGGCAGCTGTCAATATATCTCGTGGTAACTATTCATCCTTCTAACAGCCGATACTGCTCCTCCTTCCAGAAGGCAGAAGCCAACGCAGCTCTCTTTCCACCATTGGCATTGCTTCCTTTCTCTCGATGGGTGCTGATCCTTTTGACTGCCAACACCTCTCCCTCCCTAACATCCCACATCACTTCTCTCACATTCAGCACTGACTCGTTCTGATGACCAATGCAGCTCCTCTCAGGAAGCCGAAGTGGCTCCTATTTCCATGGTTGGCACAGCTCCTTTCCTTGAAGCCTGTTTTGGTGGCAGTGTTTATCTTTACTTCCATTTTATCGAAAATATTTTTTCTGATGAAATTTGGATGGCACTTCCCAATTAGATTTTCTTTAAAATTTAGTATGCTACCACAATATGAGTTCAACGGACATGTTAAGAATAAAGAAAACTAATATAGAATGTCTCCAGATTCGCATATACACAGATTTACTTGTATTCAGAGAGCTGAACATTGTAACATGTTCTGTCATATTGTGGAATTCTCTACTAAATATTAGTAGAATAATTCCTTGTAGTACTAATTAAATCTCATGTATATGAAATCTAGTGTGCAATGTTAATAATTAAGTTTTTGATACATCTTTTTGCTTTTTTTGAAAACTAGTAATTTATATTCCTCAACATTAAGGATCTCTTGGCGACCTCCAAAAAGTTATCAACGAAGAGTTATAATCAAGGCTAATAACAAAGAGCCTAAAAAATCTACCAATTGAACTTCATCCTCTACATTTGCTTGTTTACACCAAACATGAAAATTTACAATGCAATTCCATTTAATCTTCTACAGAGTATTAGATTAGCCCTGAAAGCACCTCTCATTTCTTTCCTTCCATATTGTCCATCAAATACATGAAGGAACTGCTCTCCACCATCTTTTCTGGGACTTGCTACCCCCTATCCTGATCCAACACTTAGAAAATCTGATGTATGTTCTGGTATAGTCCAGTTGTTACTTGTGAGGCTGAAGAAAACTGACAATAATTGGGCTGTCAGTTTGCAATGCAAAAACAAATGATTATTTGTTTCTAGTCTCATTACAAAGGAAACATCTGGACACTATTGAAAACCCTTCTTCTGTAGGACTTCATGAGTGAGACAAGCTCTTCTGGCCATTAACCAAGTGGAACATTTAATTTTTGATGGAGCCAAACTTTTCCACACCTTTAACCAAGGCAGTCCATTTTGTATATCTTATTGACAGAATCTCCCATCGCTGCTATTATTTGGGTTAATAACATCTGGAACGAAAGAGGTACCTTAAAATTTTTCAACTTCCTTCAGAAGACCAACCACCCTACCAATCTCCCAGTCATTTAAGCTCCTTCTGAAACAGATATTACACCCATGAGGTGTCCAGACATCTGCCACGGTTCTTCAGGATTGCTGCATATAAAATATAACTGTTCTTGCCCATTCCATGTCCTTCCAGAACAATGTATTTAAACCATAACCCACCTTATGGTCAATATAACTGTTTGCCCCAAAAGTTTCTAATGGTCCTCCAAACTGCTACACTATAAGTGTTGACCACTTCACCAGTGCACCATTGGATTGGCTGTCCATATTTACTCCTGATCACCTCCTTCCACAAAGCTTGGTCTTCATTAGCATATCTCCGTAACAACTTCATCAAAGGTAGTTATTATGTAATTTCAAAATATGACACTGACCCACTGCTTTCTTTGCTAGTTCAACAATATCCCATTTCACCAAATGAAAACCCTTGTCCTCCTTGTTTCCATTCCATACAAAATCCCCTCTAAGCTTGTCAATTTTATCCTCCATCCCAGCTGGAATTGGAAACATAAACATCACATAAGTAGGTAAAGAGTCTAGCAGTGCACTTATCAAAGACAGCTACTCGGGATAAATATTGTGACTTCCACTTTGAAAGTTCATTTCTGTTTTCTCTATAATCTCATCCCAGATGAAAATTCCTTGTACTTGTAACCCAGAGGCACGCATAAATAGGTTGTCGATAGTTGTTCAATCTTGCACCCCAATCCAGATATCGCCATAAATTAGTAATATCATTCTTATAAAGCTGATTTCGTCCATCTGGATTGCAAAAAATGATTGGGTTGTCGACATAAAGAAAACGACAATTTCCACATTTACCTCATGTATGGTGCAAGCTGGAAACCCTTGAGCCATTTTTTCCAAGGAAAAGTACACAAAATAGACCTAATGTGAAATTATTTACCCTTAATGGAGCCAATCCAAACTATTTACCCTTAATGGACCCATGACCCAAACTATTTACTTTCTTACCCCACTTACCCTTTTTATTTCACCTTGACGTCATGCTGACATCAGCATGATGTCAACATAAATACTATGAAATAATTGATGAGTCCATATTTCGGACTCATTTTGGGGTTAAATTGCAAGGAAACATTTCCCTTAATGAGACATTAATTCCAACTGCTAACGAATATGCATGTGCTATGCAAGAAAATGGAGTTAAAAGCACGCAAATGGGCAAGACTTGATGGAATCTTGGAGAGTGGGCAAAAGTGCAAAAAGGCGATGAAAAGCGAGGTCGCCGACATTCTCGATGATCCGCCGAAAGCTCCATGAGATCGCCTATCTATGCAGCAACCAAGGTTTCCAGTCAAGGCAAGAGCGCGGTCAGAATCAATGTCTCAAAGTATACTCGGCGATTCGCCAAAAGCACAAGTGATCGCCCAAAGTTGCAGAACCCAAAGCCCAAACTACTGATAGAAAGGCGATATGAAAAATATTTCGACGCATCGCCGAATTGGAAAAGCGGAGCAAAGAGTCATCACCTAAAGTTACAGTGGAGGAAGCCTTATAAAGACGCACAGGAAAGCGGTCAAGTGCACATTCAGCACATCGCCGAAGTGCTCGACGATGGTCGGCCTTGATCGCCGAACAACATTTTGCAGCACAAACTTTCACACATTTGCACGGAGTACATAAGCATTTTTAGAAAGGAAATTGTACATCATTTGTTCATTCCAATTCAGAACAATTAATATGTAGAAGTAGTACATAGAACTTTCCTCTTAGAGTACAAGGGAGATTAGGGTTTTGAAGAATCTGGGCATCAAATTGGAGAAGATTGGCTGGTGAGAATTAACTGATTTATATTCAATCTTGTTACCCATGACTTCTGCTACTATGAATGGTAATCAACCCTTAATTTCTAGCATGTGTGGCCAAAACCACCATGTTGGGGGTGTGTTTTTGATATGGGTCTTTGATTTATTGATTGGGTCTGCAATATCTTGACTTATCTGTAGTTGATTTGGGTGAATTTATGTCCATTCCTAAGTTTAATGTAAATCTCAAGGTTTCAAACTTGGGATTTTGTTTAGATCTCTGATTTGTATCTTAGTTGGACTTATTAGAGTGTGGAATGGATATAATGGCTGGAAATCTTACGGGGTTTCAATTGAAGTCCATATTGTTGGACTCAATGGCCAAGGTATTAGGGGTTTTGCTTTAACATCTTAGGCCAAGCGTGTCCTCGGCGGTCTGCATGTGATATCCTAGCAAATTCAAGCGAAACACCTATTTTCAGAGATGATTTGGGTTACAAGCAACCTAGTCTATTCACTCAATATCAACTCATGTAGTCAAGTATCTAGACCTATTTGATAGACCGATTCCCATATTTGCACATCCCTAACACCCCAGATCCTACAATTACTTGGTCTAACGAGTCACTTCCGTCTTGAACAACGATTTCCTGCACGATCGACCCCAACCTCTAAAGTTAGGTTATTATGCTGATGACGACCGCCTCTTCTGCCTTTGAGTAGTCGGGTTGAGCGACATCAATAATCCTCTGTGATACTCCGGCACTATACCGGTATCATATAAAATGAGCTCAATCCTCTGTGATACTTTGGCGGTATATTGATACCCAATTGGTATCATATACGATTATGTTTTTTTAAGAAATAAATAAGAAACAAATAAAAAAATTATTGAACTCTAAATTAGTAGAAAATATATTCTTGTGATACTCCGTCAGTATATTGATACCCTATCGGTATCATATAATTTTAAGCTTTTTTTTAATAAATAAAATTATTAAGAGAAAATTATTAAAGTTACAAACTTATTTATTAAATTTTAAATTAGTTGAATATATTTTTTGTGATACTCTATCCGTACATTGATACCATATAGATATCATATAGGATTGAGCTTAATCATTTGTGATACCCTGTCGATATATGTATATCCTATTGGTATATTATACAAGGTGGGTGTTGAGGTCACCACGCGAATTTTAATAGTAGGGGGAGAATTTTAATAGTAGGCGGGCATAAAATGTAAAGGGGTACATTGATGTAAATAGTTTGCTTCAAAGGGACATAAGCTTAGTTTTCCCTTTTTCTACAACGAAATTCTTATCATATTGTTGAGTCCTTCCATGGCTGTGATGAAGAGGAATGGTGATTGAGGTCATCTTGTCTGAGTCCTCCTTTAGAGGGAAAAAAAATCACAGGTTCTGCGTTCACAAGGACGGAGAATCTGACAATTTTGATACAAAAGCTCATCCACTTCAACCACCTAACCCCGAACCCCATGCTCAGAAGATATTCCCAATTTACATGGTCATATACTTCTTCAATGTCAAGTTTACACATCATGCCAAGTTCATCACCTCTTAGTCTAAAGTCACACATTCACTAGCTACGAGTGCAGTATCCATGATTTTCCTTCCTCTGATAAATGTCAGATGATGGTTGTTGATCAGTTTGTGCACCACCCTTTTCAAACATTCTACTAATATCTTGAAAATAATTTTATATATACCACTTACGAGACCTATTGGCCTAAAATATCTTAGCTCAGTTGTACCATTAATCTCAAGTATAAGGGCCACATAAGTAGCATTAAGGCTCTTTTCCAACACTTGATGTTGGTGAAAATGCTGCAAAGTTCCCATTATCTCTACTTTAAGCATTTCCCAAAAAGTTTGGAAGAAGCTCATTGGGAATCCATCAGGTCCGGGAGCAAGCTTATCACTGACACATAATTTGATGCAATCAGTAACCTCCTCTGTTCAAACTATCTTTGTAACCACTCTTACTCCTCAATGTCAATGACCCTATTTTCAGGAAAATTAAAAACCTGGTCTCTAGCTGTCTGTTTCACTATACAACTTTAGATAGAAATTCTGAATGGACCCTTTATTTTGTTCATGATCAGTGACTGTATTTCCTTCAAGATCTGATGGGTCAATAGATTTGAACCTCTTGTGAGTTGTGGCCATCCTATGAAAGACTCTTATTCTTGTCTCCACTTTTCAAACACTGGATTCTTGACTTCTGTCTCCATGCTATCTCCTCATTCTTAACAACCTCTTCAAACTCCATAGCCAGATGAATTTTTTGAAGTAATTCATCCACAATAAGCCTCTACTTTTGAATGTTACCAAGACTGGAGATCTGATTCAGAATGTCCTCTCTTTTTTGCCTCCAGTTATTCCTATTATCCTGACCCCATTCCTTTAATTCTTCCTTTAGGAGCCTCAATTTTGAAGCCAAAATGAAAGAGAGCAACTAGATAGAGTAAAAGACTGCCGCAAATCTTCACCGTGTCCTTGAAGCCTTCCGCACCAAGCCACCATTGTTCAAATTTTAAGTAGATCTTTTTGTACTCCCAATCACCACACGTTAGTAAAATTGGGTTATGATCAGACTCCAACTTAGGAAGGATAGATTGCTTAATCTGCAGAAACAACTCTTCCAACAGATGTGGAAAATGCTCTCTCAATTTTGGATGCACTCCTATGACTATCTCCCTTTCTCCAAATAAAGGAGGATCAATCAGTTCCATGCCACTGATCCATTCTAAGAATTCATTGCCCCTGTGATTGTGCTACAATTTGCTCTCTCGGAGGGATATCTAGTAATGTTGAAATCTCCACAAAGCACCCAAGGCCCTACATTGGCTCCTGACAGTAGCCAATTCCCACCAAAGCTCCTTTTTCCCACTCTATCACAATCAGCATAGACAGCACTAAGTACCAAGTGAAATATTGGGTGATACCTACAAGCTTACAAGTTAGCATCTGATTTCCATACTCAACTAACTTCCCTGTATCTCTTATCCCACACCACCACAATACCTCCACTTCACCCTATTGCATCCATATGCACCTCCCTCATCCATTTCTTATGCAATAACTGGTGTAAGTTCCTTTCAGCACCCCCCAACCCACCCCAAACTAGTTGCTACTTTCTACCAGGACATTAATATCTGCACCCCATTATTGAACTGTCCCCCTAACTAGCCTCCTTTTATTCTCCATGTTTAACCCTCTCGTGTTCCAAGACAAAACTTTGACTTCATTGAGATGGTACAAGTGTGATCCTCCCTCTGCTCCTAGATTCCCCATCCTTGAATTTCAAAATCAAACGCTAAATTTCTGACCTCCTTGGGTAAAGGAGCCAAACTATTCTCAGTATTTGAGGTTTGTCTTCTTGTTGGATGAACCCCCTCCCCCACCCCCAATGTTTTTGTCAATCTCATAAGCATCTGTAAGGCTATTTCTTCACTGCCCTTAAAAGAAGCACCAAACTTTTGGCTTAGCTTGATTACATTCAACTGCATGCACAGAGTGGCTCGGTTCATCACTTAAGACTCTCTAATCCCTTCTTCAATTTGTAGCGAAACTGGATCTTTATAGGATTCCAATTGCATGTTGGTGTCATCCTCCTGGCCAGAGAACTCTGTGTTTGTAAACGA
>JBCEWC010003502.1:0-30087 GCA_038996855.1 Solanum aculeatissimum
AGGTTTACCCAAACGCGTCGACTCATCTAGGTTTTAATTCAACTGAAGATGTCTTGTGGTGTATGTCACGGTCACTAGCATTATTACCCTAAGATTTGCCTATTTTCTTCGGTGATCATAGTCCCCATAACCCTAGTTATGGGATTAGCCTATCATAGTCATCAACCAAGAATCCAAACAAGACAAAGAATACATAATTCAGACCTACAGTTCAGAAAATCAACAGAATTACAAATTATATGCATAATTCAACGAGTTAATTGTAGTAGAAAGGTTGCAAAAGTCATAAACTATGTTCCAAGATTTCTATCAATAACCAGTCATCTTCAATAATCAAAAACGACCTAATAAAAGTGTATTTTTATGATTTAAAACAAATCCTAAACAAAATAGGAAAATCGAACTTCGGCATGCGAAACGACAACTAACGGACCGTCTGACATTCAACGGTCCGTTTCACCTTCCGTCAGGGAACACTTAGCTTCCTGGGCTTCGTACGTTCAGGGTCGACTCACTGTGATGTTTAACAGCACACCTAATGGTCTGTGTAAATGCACACGGCCCGTCAACTGGTCCGTCTAGATTGCCTTGGCCTATTTTTCATACAGCAACTTGGCCCAGCTTCTGTGATGTTTGACGCCCCGGTTGACGGCCCGTTAAACATTCAACGGTCCTTCAACCCTTTCGTGTAATCTCACTTAGCTTCAAATCTACACCAGTTGCTTGGCCAGCATTCTGTTGTGTTTAACGGTTCAGTACACGGCCCGTTGACATGTAGACGGGTCGTTGATCCTCTCGTTTAATCACACTTAGCCCATTTTAGCTTCTTTTCTGCATAGGCCTTTTCTGTTGTGTTTAACGGCTAGTCCCAAGGCCCGTTAAACATTAAACGGTCCATGAGACTGTCCGTTTGGGCACAGTTTGCTCCAGATTGCTCTTTTCTTATGCTTAGCCTGATTTTCCTTCACAATACACTACAAAACATTAAATGCAACAATTTGCTTGAGAATTCGCAAAGATTTTAGCTAGAAAAGTATCAAATGACGAGCGTTTTCGGGACTCATCAGAGGCTTGGGTTAATTGAGAGATCATCTGAGTGCAGTTTCTGCACTGAGGTAGCTTTGACTAACGTCTATGGGACTGAATTTGAGTTATTGATTAGGTTTATATGGTAATCGTGAAATCTAGATTGATTCATCAGTAATTGCATTGATGTGATTAAGATATTGCAGGAAATGTGATCCCGATTAAGCTGAATTATAAGTAAATTATGATTCTATTATTGATTTGAGATGAAATACTTGAGACTTGATGCACTTTGGACTTAATTATGATGATATGAGACTTGAATACCTTTGAGGAGGTTAAGTGGAATTTTTGTAACATTTATGATATATTAGGGAATTTGAGCATATTTCGTAACTTGTGGAGTCTAAATTTGTAGGGAATTAGATATTGATGGGAAAGAGATGTTAAGGTGGCACATTGATGGAATTGTGGTATGAATCAATGTATTTTACCTAGCCTTTGTAATACTATGATCATTGACCATGGATATCACCACTTATAAGCCATCTCCTATATACTCTATTATTGCGTTGATATGCATAGAGCTTATACTTTGTTGATGCATTGGTATACACGTATATACCCTATTATTGCATCGGTATGCATAGATCTGATACTTTGTTGATGCATTGATATGCACGTATCTTACTCTATCATTGGATTGGTATGCATAGAGCTTATACTTTGTTGATGCATTGGTATGTACGCTTCTTACTCTATTATTACATGGGTATGCACAGAGCTTATACTTTGTTGTTGCATTGGTATGCACACTTCTTACTTATATTGTTGCTTTGGTATACACATTTTATAATTATATATGTTGGCATTGGCATGCACATATCATACATTGTATCTATACTACCTTAGGCCTGTGACGTCTCGAGATATTTCCTACTAGGCCTGCGATGCCTTGAATTATTGAGTACATGGCATGTGATGCCCCTGGGTTCTACCTGGTAGCTTTGGATAGATAGATGTGTGTGCAACGTCCCTGCAACGGTCGTGATTCCACCTTATACATTGTGATGCCATTGCATCTATATATTTCATATGTACTGTACTATAGACTATTTGTTATGATTATCCTTTTTCTTGGTTATGTTATTACGTACTAACCTTTTTATGCAGGTGTTGGGATTCTCCATATTATATTCTTGATTTATTTCTCTTACTAATCGATTGAACCTACTGGGTACATTTCGGTGTACTCACTCTTGCTTTGTTTCCTCCCCAAAAATTGAGCACAAGAACCCAAATAGGGTAGTTGATTCACTCTAGTTGGGCATTCTCTGCAATCATCCAAATCTTACCGATAAGGCTCAGACTTCGAGTCGTCATGGATCTTTGGGAATATTTTTCTTATGAGACAACTTTGTACCTCTCTTGAGACAGATGTATTTACTATTCCTCATGTTTTAGATATCTTGTAATCATGAATCCAGGTTTTTGGATTATTATGTTATGTTTTGATTATTTCTACTTTATTTCATTCTTCCTTAGTCATGATCCTATTTTGGGTCATGACAGAAAATTACAATTTTATTCTTCTGTAAGTTGCTTTTGGCCCATTTTGAACTATCTATATTGTTGGAACTGAAATCTTGAGTTTTAAGATGGAAAATATGAGTTTTTGCATTTTTGGAAGCTTAAATTGTTGATAAAGTGAGTTTTTGTACCATTTTGAGTTTTAGGTATCGGATCAGTGATCTGTCAATTTTATTAGCTCTAGAACTTTGAAACAGGTCTATGAAAAGTTACAAAACTGAATTCGGAGTTAAAATGAGGTTTGTAGGCCTAAAGTTGCATTTTGAGTTATTTCTGGAACCAAAGTTTGACTTTGGTCAACATTCAAAGTTCGAAAGCTTGGATCAAAATTTCGACAGTTCTTGTAATTTCGAATTATGCAACTAATGCTAGAAATGGCTTTGTCATTATTTTCAGAATTGTCGAGGCAGTTTTAGTATTTTGAGTTTTAAACTAGTTTTATTGAGTTGCATTGGTAAATGTGACAATGAGGCCTTAAAATCGATTTCTGATGATTCTTTTAACTCTGGATCTCTATTTATGGTATGAATATATATTTGATTTGTGAAATTCGAATTCCTGATGAATTCCGAGGATTCATTCCAAGTAGGGAATTGGACTTAGACATTGTTGGTGCTGAGTTCTAGTGCAGGTATATTTCCTTCTCTGCGTTCGCGGAGGATCGATCCACGTTCACGAAGTGATTGGACGTGTGGCCTCCCTCCTGTTTACTCTCCGCGTTCACGAGTTAGTCTCCATGATCATGAAGGATAATTTAGTCATCCACCTCCGCGTTCGCGGGACCCCATCCACATTTACGGGTACTTTTTATGACTGAAAAGTGTTAAATCCGTAAGTCACCATTTTTACTCCATTTTTAAACTTTCAAATCTTTTGGAGTGATTTTGAAGGAAGATGTTAGAAGGATTTTGTTGGGTAAGTGTTTCTAATACTATTCTAATCATTTTCCATAAGTTTTATCTTGATTTTGTCTTAAATTTCATGATTTTGAATGTCCAAAATTGGCGATTTTTAGACCATGATTTCCAAACTTTAAATGTTGATTTCTCATTCATTTTAAACCCGATTTTAGTAAAATTTTCGTCCACAAACTCCATTTTTTGCTTAGAACTTGATTTTAAAATTAATTTCAAGATTTGGAAACTTTAGATTTTAGACCAAAATTTGATCATTTTGCCCCTAAGCCAAATTCATACGAATATGGGTATCAAATTATTTCTCTCGATGAATAGTATCTATTGTTGATAGTGATTGATCAATTCGAGAATCATTTTCTGGATTGAGTTGATTGAAAAAATATTCGAGTGCGATTTTGGCATTGAGGTAAGTTTGGATAATCTTTTTAGGAATGAATTTGAGTTATTGATCATGTTTATGTGGTAATTCTGAGATCTAGAATGAATCATGAATAGATACATTGATATGTTGGACTATTGATGGAAATGTGATCCCAGTTATGTCAAAAATTGAGTAAATTGTGATCCTATTGATAAATGGAGATGCGATCTCGTGAATGGAGATAATTTGGGATATTATGTGGTAATATGAGACTTGTGATATCAATTGGGCAATTGTGATAGGTGTATGGCTTATGAGATATTTCTGAGGATCATGGGTATATTTTGGGATGAGTAAGGTCTGGTATTATAGACAAACTTGTGTAATTGGGACGAGTAAGGTCTGGTATTATTGATATACTTCCATAATTGGGATGAGTGAGATTTGGTATTGTTGATATTCTTAGCGATTGATAAAATTATGATGGTCTAAGATATGTTGATAATTTGAGCACTAGTTGTGACACTTGATATCATTCTATATGGTAACTTGACATTCATGTATTGGTATTTACATTATGATATTATTATATATATACACATGCATATTTGGATTGCATCATTGTCTTGCATTTATTCTACGTTGCATTGTACCACCCCTTGACCACAGGCAGGTGGCAAGATTGAGATATTATGATACCCTTGACCACAGACAGGTGTCAAGGTTGAGACATTGTGACACCCCTTGACTACAGGCAGGTGGCAAGGTTGAGACATTATGACATTCCTCGACCACTGGCAGGAAGCAAGGTCGAGACATTGTTATATTCCTTGACCATAGGTAGGTGGCAAGGTTAAGAGGCACTCGATATATGACTTGATGAGTTTCATGCATTATGTTCATATCTCCCATAATATTGCACCATTGGTGGCTATAGAGGCCTTATTTCATTATATATGCTATATATTTTATTGTGTACTAACCTTTTTGGATGCAGGTGATAGTGTTCTTCGTTATTAGATACTTGTTCAATTTCTCTTACCCAATCTATTGAACCTACTGGGTACATTTCAGCATACTCACCTCTACTTTGTTTCCTCCCTGCAGATCGAGCACAGGGACCTACATAGGGTAGTTTATTAACTCTAGTTGAGCTTTTCTGCATCCATCCAGATCTTACTGGTGAGACTCAGACTTTGACTCACTGTGGATCTTTGGGATTTTCTTTGTGATTTCCTTTCAGACTTTGTATCAGATACTATGACACAACTTTTTATTTTTCTTTGAGACAATCGTAATTACTCTTCCGCACTATTTAGATGCTCTTGTACTCATGTTTGGGATTATTATGTTATGTTGTGATAGTTTCCGCTTTATTTCATTATTCTTTAGTAGTGATCCTATTTTGGGTCGTGACACTTAGTTTCCAAGCGTAAGATAAAGATAAGACATTGGAAGGACAAGGAGGGTGCTTTCTTATAGGTCTTCTTATTTATTTCTTCTATAATCACTTCTCATGGATTAATAAAGAAACACTCCATAATTCAAGTTACAAGTACTGCCCGTTGAATTGTAACTTTGATGTCATTCTTCGAAGGTGTCAAATGAGAGCATACAGAGATAAGCTAATGTTTGACTTGAATGGACAGATACCTTCACCATATTGTGCCACTAGATTGTCCTAAGCTTGTATCCTATGATTTATCACGTTTACAATCTAAGGGTAGTAAACCTCCTTGTTTTATTCGTTGTGCATATTTGGTACTTGGTTCGTTACAAACAACAAAGAACACATGGTTGATAATTTTAAATGAATAATCAATTTCAACCCCTCAGACTAGGACATGCTCTAATCAAGGATAACAATCCACCAAACCTTTGTGTTTTTTTCAAAATCAACCTATCTTGCTGGGAAGCATAGAACTTACTTAACAACTCGAGAAAGAAACAACCAAGAGAATCAATGCAGAGTTAGCATTCCTGTTTAACAATATGCTCTTCTATCTCTAGAAAGTTCTCTCAGACACTATTTAAATTGAAGCCCATTTTTATATTGATATCATGATGCTAAAACCCTCTCATATATCATTTTCTTTCCCTTGACACAAATATGATGGCTTCATCACTCTCTAATAGAAAAGATTAGATAGCCAGGGCTTTATGGATTCCCTTTGATTTGTGTTATGGATTAGTATCTTCCCTAGTAAGATGACTCGAAACCGAAACTGAAAAAAAGTAAGAACAAACAAAACAAAAAGCAAATGCAAAAAACATGAATAAAACTATACAAAGCAAGTGTACTAGAATGGAGTTCATTAGGTGAGTGTGAAACACACTTGGTTAGGTGTGAATTGCATATTTCAAGTAGCAGAAATGGTGAAGAAAAAAGCACGTGCAAAGGCAAGTGTGAGAGAACTTGGCTATGTATGACTCACACAAGCTAGGCCAAAACTAATGGTACCTATGAGAAAGTGTGGTAGCAAGGATGAAAAACATTCCAAGATATGCAAATCACATAAACTCCATACACGCTTAGACAATGAAGAAAAATTCTACTCGAGCTTATTTGAGGGCTTGTAGAGTCCCACAAAAATGATAATGTCATGACCCAGGCTAGACCCTAGGCATAACACAATGAAAGAGAACCCTGAGGGATACTCATCAAGCTTCTTAGCATTCATTAAAGCATTTCATAGGTAATGAAAAAATAAACATAAGTGGAAACTAAGGGGAAGGGGCTAAGGAAAACATAACACAAGGCAATTATGTAAAGGAGATAAGGTAGAAACATATATCCATACATAGTCCAACAACACCTTCTGTCTTTGAATAGATGGGGGCTAAGAGATTTCAAAAGCTAATCCTCAAATGAAATACAAAATAAGAGTCTCAAAGTCTAAAAACATCATAAGCTAAAGAGAAAGTAGGTTTGTCTCAAAAGCATGAGGACTCACGAATAAGTGTTCAATAGAAACTAAAAATAAACCACGAGTGTGAGAGGGAGGATTATCATCTAACCCTACATTGTTAGATAATATAGGCATAGAGTATGCATTTGGGATGCAATGCAACAAAGAGAGCTATTGGTATCATAATAAGCAATATACATATCATATGGAAGAATAAAATCATGTGTAGAGATAAATGGTCAATGCAATTAAATTATGGTTGAAGAAACATAAACATAATAAAGAATCATACATATGCGGGAAAGTACTATAACCATTAATAAGAATATGCGAGCTATGAAATAGAATCCAACGCAACTCTCTCAACTGGAAGAGGAGACTATTTGCCAGGTAAAACTCCATCAAAATCATTATATAACTTTAACATTAGGTCCATATGTGTATCCATTAGAGCCTAGCCTAAAAAGGAAACCTATGGTGGAAACATAGTTATGAGACTAGGAGCTTTACATAAGGGCCCCTTTGGTCGAGTCCCTACCTAAGGCCTCATTCGATGCTAAGTCAAGTCCTACAAAATAGTAATACTTTAAAGTAATCATTCATAGACTTTTAGTTCAATAACATATGATGAAATCTATAGAGCACTTTATGAAACTTAAGAATGCAAAATGTTAGAATAGTCCTTTATCGCATGAGTAATCCATAATTTAGGTGAGAAAATCTTACACCAATCATCCATTTAAATCATAAAAGGGGTTTTGCAATCAATACATAAATTTCATAAACATTTGGTTGAAATCCTTATCATTCAAATCATACTTAATTGAAATATAGAATAAAACTAGATGAGTTCAATACATCCGAACTTTAAATCATGCAATGCAAGGAGGTTATGCAATAATATCATGAAATTCATTAATTAGGATGGTTCATAAAAACAACCCACCACGACCTATCAAAACCCTAGGTAGCTTGTCATAAAACACCTTATAAATCATCAATTTCTCATAATAAAATATCAATTCATAGAAAAATACATCACATGACATTAGATAAATCATAACACATGCATTTAAAGAAATACTATAAAACCCATAATATTTGTATAACTTAAAACTAAGAAATAGGTTGAAAATACTTGGGCTTCATGGGTGGAGGGAACCCATGAATGAAATCCACATACCTTGGGTGCCAATTTGTTGAAGAAACTTGAGCTTGGAGAAGAAATCAAGAAAACCTTAGCTTGATTCTTCAAAGGAAACTTGAGAGCTAATTGGAAGCTTAGGACTTAGAATTTAGGAGAGTGATTTAGAGTGAAAGGGATTAGGGTATTATAAGACTAATATGGGTAGTTTTAAGAGTCAAAATGACGTAGTTTAGAGCCTAGGATGTGAAAAAAGGTAAAACAATTTCCTTCATTAAAAACTATCAGGAGAAACCACAACTCTAGTCTACGAGACGTAGACTGATCCACGACTCAGAGATGGGGTGTATCATTCTAGTTACACCCTAAACTTCAAAAACTTGAAACTTGGATTTTCAATCTATGAGCCTACGTCAATAGCCCATAGTTCCTTCTATAAATCATAGATACCCTTCGTACATGGCCTCCATACTTAGCTAAATTCCACCCACCACTGTCCAATCCATGAGGCCAATGTATGGCTTGTACCTCCAAGTACGACCCATCTTGTTGGGTCATAGAATAAGATCCAGAGTCCAAAAGCAATAGATATTTTTTTCCCATACACTAGCTCAGTCTACAACCTGTTTATGCTTTCATGGTCTGTAAGGATTCTTCGTACATCAAACCTAAACTTTCCAATCCACGACCTATAAACCTAACCATAGGCCATAGATAGTGCACGTACCTCACCATACCAAAAACAAGACATGCACTTATGTGTCATAATTTGACCTTTTAACATACGAGGCATTACAATATATCTCTCTTTGGAACTTTTGTCCTAGAAAGAGATAAAAGAGAGCTTAGTAGTGCTAAATGAATACTAACAATCCAACATGAATGCAAATGCAAATGCAACTCAAAACATCATTTTTATAAAATTTATAAACTCATGCATTACTTGTAATTCAAAAATATTTCATGGCTATACATGCATATATCATGACATAAAAAATTGAAATGCAAGGGTTTGGATTCTTTGCATTAGGATTCTTAATACCTTCGGCTTGAATAAAATGAAAAAGGTAGGGATATTATTTCATCATGTCCACCTTCGTTTCCCATGTAGCACACTCATCTTTTGATTCCTCCAAAGGACTTTAATGGATGCAACTCTTTGTTCTTTGATAATGTTCAAACATACTCCTTTTAATAGAATATAAATGATCATTAGGTTTCTATTTACCCAACTAAGAGTCTGTGTCGATCCTATAGGGAATAGGTTGAAATAACTCCACTAGTTACTCTATCTCGGCATTGGTTCTATTTCAAGAAAATAAACAATATAAAAAAGTAAAAGTGGGGGTTTTGATACCAACAAACTAGGTTTATGACTACAGACCTAACAGACCAGAGTTTAGATAGTATAAAAAGAGACTAGGGCTTCGGTCCCCATGATATATAACTCAGTAAACATTTAATATTGGTAATATCGATCATTGCATTGCATGAAACATCTAGCAAGTTATGTAATACCTAGTTCACCTCCTGATCTTTCTTAGATACATCTCATTCCTCACCTCTCAGTCTTAAAATATATGCAGTCTAATCCTTGCTATTGATTTTAGATTACTCTCCCTTCTCATGCTCAAGTATTATAGACAAAATCAAACCCTAGGTTTAAGTATACTATCTCCTCTCAAGATAAAGTAACTAAAACATAAAGTTGATTTCACCTGGCGGCTATTATGGTTACCTTTTCCATATTACTATTTTTCTCTTAGACAAGTAAAGAATAGGGGCGAGTTTTCAATGAGTGCACTCATAAATAAGGACATTTAGACAAAGGTAATAATTAATACATGCAATACAAATCTCAAAGAAAACCCTAAGTTTGCCTACTTCATTATACTGTCATGGTTCCCACAATCCTATTTATGGGTTTAGTTATACAAACTAGCAAGAATTGAAACTAGAATCATGTTAAAAGTAATTTTTAAATCACTTACAAGGAAGAATAAATCAAGTCTTGATTCAGATGAAGAAACGAGAGATGAAAACTAGATTTAATCTTCAAATGATAACAAAACACACAACTAGAATTTGGTGTTACTTTGATTACTGTCCAGGCGAGTATTGAAGGGGAAATTAATGAAAATAATGATGTTTATGTCATTTATTTTCCATCTCCAAAACGTGGGGAATAATGTATGTAATAGAAATAATCAAAAGAGATATTTATACTATGTAAACCTAATCCTAAAAAGTGTAGGAAAACTAATCCTAATTGAACTACGAAACTTGAAATTTTTAGGATGCCTAAGCTTTTCAAGATACTGACCATGGATCATGGTTAGTTTCATGAACCCAACTATCCCTTCATAGTGTGGTCCTTCATCTAAAAAATGTCTAAGAACTAGTGCACTTCACGATTCGTGAAGAGAACCATGATTCGTGAATTGGGTCATGGTGTTGTGCCTTGGAGTTGCACACTATATAGCCTCCTTGGTTCCCTTTTACGACCACCTTCACAGATCATGGAGTGCACGAAAAGTCATGCAAGGTCTCATGGTGAGGTCCTTGGTTGCAAACATGGTTGCATTCACTCAGGCTCCTGCATGACGACCCTTTCATAGAGGAGTTGCTCACATACAATGCATCATAGACCTTTAATAGTTCTATGGTGTGCTACTTTGTTTCCAAGATTTTTTTATTCATCATTATATGTCCATACACACTTTCCTGAGTTGTTGTCCAGCTTTCAAATTCCTTGGATTCCATCTCATTGTCATCAAGGTCCACTTAATCATTGATTTGTCGTCTACTCACATCTCAACTTCTCTTTTTAGGATCACATTAGAAATTTTGCGGCTCGTAATGTAGGTTTGAGCTCAAGTAGGGTACATTTAGAATCATAGTGATTGTTTTGCCCCTCCAAGACTCTACTTTGTATTAGCTATCTATTATCACCCCCCCAACTCATATTGTCCCAATTTTTCCACTTTCATTACTCTTGGGAGTGGTTTCCATTTTCATTCATTCTTTTTCTTTCTTTTCTTTTTCACTTTTTTTTTACTCACAGTCAAAACCTAAGATTTTCTTTTTCTCTCATCACTTGACTCTTTTCATACCTTAACGTTTTAGCGTTTCCCTTCAATAAGTCACCCTTAACATAAGCTTTTGGCTTGAATTGATGTACACAATGTCCTTGTAGAGACCAGGGCCAAAGTAAAGATTTACAAACAAACAAAGAAGGTGAGATGGGGATTACAAAGAAAAGATTGATTTAGCCTCAACTTTTGGTTCAAAGGGAACATTTTATTGTATTGGTCAAATTTAGGCTAAGGGACTTATCATAAAAACAACTTATATCTTGTCCTAATCCAGTCATGTAATTGTTTCAGTGTGACTAATCAGGCAAGTTCTTGCTTACAAATGCATTAATTGAATTAAGTAATTAAGCGCACACACATAGCACATATCCCACACTATTTACTGCTAACCAACATAATCATACTTAATTCGATAGTATGTCAATAAGTCAATATGTACAACGCTTTTATAAATATCAAATTAAGTTAGTCAAGTTGGGATGCAGGCAAACACAAGCTCTTTGAAAATTTAAATTAGGGCATTTTTACACAATGATTACTACAAACTCCCAATAAATACTTGTATTTACACAAACAAAATGACCTAAACATGTTAGTTCTACTAGATAATATGCTTACAAGAAAAGAAACATGGCATCAACAACTTCAAGTGTTCAGGATGCCCCACCCCCCAAATAAAACTATGCATTATCCCTAATGCATGTAAAATCAGAGTATAACCTAAGGGAAGTGATCATACCAGTGATGTCCTAAGCATCAGTAGCAATGTACTTGATTACTCAAACTTTATCAAGTATCCTCATCGGTTGCCTCCCATCTAGCGTTTGATTTAATATCGTGGAACAACATACCCAATGTTACTTTACTTTTCATTTTGTGGATTTTGAACAATGTCATCAGACAGTGCACCGTCCTTCTTGTGATTCACCACTACTGAATATTGGCCTATTTGTTGCTCCAAGTGTTTATTAAGTTTAAGTGTGACTCAACCAACTAGCTCAATTTGGACATATCACTCTATAGATCCTTGACTCCAGCGTCAGTTGATTTGATTTTCTGAAGTACTCTCATCACCATCTCTTCCAACTTGAAGTTGGTTGACCCATCACTGACCCAATCCTATTTTCCATGATACACATAGACACCACTTCAATCATTTTTGAAACCATCTCTGTGGTGCCAATTACCTTGGTCATGGTTGTCTTCTCTGTCATAGTACCCATCCAACTGATATTTCCTACCACGGTTCGCAGAGTTGTATGTCTGAAAACCCGCCTGATTGTTCATATACTTGGCCTCTATAGTAAGGCCCAAGGCCTGATCATCATATAAATTATGATGTCTACTACCTTGAACTTTTGAAACCTTATAGATAGTAGGCATTTTGTAGTATGTCTATCTAAGTCTTAATGTGGTCCATGTTCTGATCTCACTTATTCTCTCTTCTGCTCTACTCTGTTGACATCTCAAGCACAAAATAAGTGTTATTTAAATCTCTGGTGCACCATGCCTTATTATTCTTCAAATGTAGTTTAGGATGGTTGTGGCCTCTTGAAAGGTTTTGGCCATGAATGATCCTCCACGAGCTACATTAATAATGGGTTTAATCATAATGTTGTAGGATTGATAAAATACCTCTTTCAGATATTCACCCGTGAGTTTGTGATTCATACACTACTTCAACTTCTATCTAAACCTCTGCTAAGTCTCGTGTAGGGTCTTTAATGGTTTCTATTTGTGAGAATTGATTTCATCTTTGAGTTGTAACTTTTGGGATGGTGGGAAAAGCCTCTCCAAAAAAGCTTCTTTTAATTCTCTCCAGCGTGTGATTGAATCATGTGGAAACTCATTAAGCCACTTCATTTCCTCCCCAGACAAAGACAATGGAAATAAATATAGGTGAATGGTTTCTTGGCTCACCCCAGAGATCTTCTATAACTTATATATGGTAATTAAATTCATCAAGTGTTGGTTTGCATCATCACCAGCTGCTCTTCTAAATAAGCCATGTAGGTTTAATATTTGCAGCATGGTGCTAGTGATTAGGAGGAAGTGGGGGAACTCTAATAGCTCCAGTTACACCTACCCCATCTATGTCAATATCATCATCCTCATAAGCCAAGTTATGCATCCTAGTATGACAAAGATGTATCATGATTTCGAGCAACACTATTGGTGGTATGGGATGAAGAAATACATTGTTGAATTTGTGGAGAAGTGTTTGAACTATCAACAAGTCAAATATGAACACCAAATGCTTGGGGGTTCGATGGAAAGGATGCCAATTCCCATAGTGGGAGCGCATTACTAATGTACTGCCAAAATACAATACTTTTGATACTTAAAACTTGGAATTTTATGTGTTCTCAAAGCGATGCTAGTGGGTTTGATATGTTTTTATGTTTACTTTATAGCATTACAAGATTCGGTATGATTTTGGGCAAAGTGCTACAAGACTGTGGTGATCTATGGATAACTCTATAGATCATGGTTTATTTCTTGAGTTGTAGGTTGGTTTCGTGAGTGAGATCTACGAAGAGGTGATGCAAGAGCTAGCTCGGATTAGTACTAATATGGGGTTGTTGATAAAGCAGAGTTAAGAGCTCGTGAATGCAGTTAATCATCAGCTTCCACAAACACCTATGTACGAGGAGCCTTACTATGAGAAGGACACTTGCTTTGTCACTGATTAGATAAGGGTTTCCGGACTAATGCCCAGGGGTCCAATTAGGATATTGGCGCTAAGGTCAAGGAAACCAAGGTCAGAACTTCAATAGATACATCACTTTCAAAGACAACAACCGAGGTGGCTACTATGACAGGAACAAGGGCAAGGAAATAGATATTGATTGATGAAGAAGCCTATGGGGATATTGTATGATGATCTCGTAAAAGTGGAAAAGTTTATCTTTCCCACAGACTTTGTGATCCTAGATTACAAAGTTCTTTGAAGTCTTAATCAACTTAGCAAGGCCTTTCCTAGCCACTGGGTGAGCACTAGTGGACATGGAATCAGGAAAACTCAAGTTTCGATTGAATGAAAAAGAAGTCATCTTCAATATTTATCAATCTATGAAGATCCCCGATCATCTGAAGATGGAAGTTTGGGAACTTGGTGAGGTTTGAGTAACTAAGTTATCCAAGTCATGCCGCGATAATAAATCAAGAGCTACTTGGGAGGCAGCCTAAGATATCTATTGTAACTTTTGTGTTTTTGTTTTATTTTTGGCTTTTTGGACTTGCATGTAGTTAATTTTTCTTGTTTGTGGTTGTAATTTTGGACTCAAGGAGTGGTTACTTATAGGGTAATAATTTTTTCTATCAAGGACATACAGGAACAAGGCTAAGTTAACAAACTAGTGCTGAAAAATACGAGAAGTTGATTCTACGTCTGGTTCTACGGGTCGTAGTTCAATACACGACCCGTACACTGATTCATAGAATCACTTCCAGTAAAGAAAGTTGTGTGCACTCCAGTCCATGAGCAAACTTTATGGCCCGTAGATCATTGTACGGGTCGTGAATGGGGCTCAAGGACCCCAAGTAAGATTCCTAAAACTTGCTAATTATTGGGAGCTTCTACGATCAACCTATGGGTCGTATGTCTATGTACGACTTGTAATTGGATCTGTGATGCAAATCTCCCTAAACTAAGGTTCAGGTAAGCCAAGATTCCATGACCTATGGGTTGTAGAATCTCTTACGTCCCTAAGTCGTGCTCTCATGTGACCTGCACCCAATTTTAACCCGACCCGATAATTGTTTAAAAGAGGGGTAAAATTATTTACCCCTTATTCTTGCCATAATTTTCCAAAATACCCAAACACCTCCTTCTTCCCAAAGTTTCTGACCACCGACCCAACCACCTCCATTTTTTCTAGCCAATTTCTAGCTACTCTCCGGTGCACCTAGGGTTCTCTTTTGTCAGTTATCTCTTGCAATTTCTTGGCTTTTTGATCAAATTTTGGTATGTTCTTGAATTTAAATTATATATGTTACTAAAAATTATTTCAATAGGTTAGAATATTTCTAGGAATGGTATATCGAGGATTATGATTCTAAATATGGGTGTTGCTTATTCTTGTATAAGCCAAAACAATGTAATAAATGTAATCTGCCATGAATTGTTTGTATGTCATTGTTTGAAATCTCATAGTCATTTGTCATTGAAATTAGACTAAACTATTTTATTGAAAATTGGCATGTGATTGTATGTGTGTTAATGATAGCATGAACCTTTGTTGTCCAATGGTGGTCGGAGTGGTATGTGTTTGTAAAATCGATACTTAAATGGGGTAGATAAATGAGTCACACATATGAGGTGTTGGTAACTTGGTGAACATGTGATTGAGTGTGTGAATCTTGTTTCAATATTGCATAAAAATGATATGCCTTGTTGTTGATTGTGATTTGGGGTCATATAGTAACTAAGGGAAACCGTTTGATGAGCTTATAAAAACCAGGTTGCTGTACTTTTACAGCACGAGGGTCTTCTACGGCCCGTGGATTAATCCACGGTCCGTAGTTTCCCATAAGTAAGTGCAACAACTTGGGATTTCCTGGGATCTCATAAAAGATCTATTTACAGGTCATAGTCTAGACTATGGTTTGTAACCTAGTTTCATAGGTTCCATGCATGCAATGTTTGGTTTTGGACTTACACCAATGACTTACTCTACAGTCTGTAGTCATATCTACAAGTTGTACCTAGTCTCGTAGGTGTACTTCCAGTAACTTAATTTACTGTACCCTGCCACCTACAAAGCCTTCTATGACCCGTAGTTTTCCCTACGTCTTGTAGATGAGCCTTCGAAGGTTCTTCTATCATTAATATTTGTAAACACTTTGCTTTTATTTCCTGTACTTTCTAGACTCATGGGTTTGTGTGATGATGTGATTTCAGGTACTATGGCTCCCAAACCCAAGCAAGATGAGATATGGGCCATATGATACCAACTGCGAGATGAGCCGACTAAATTTGAGGCTTGTGGATGAGTAGAGAAGCTTGGCATCCATCCATATGAGGGAATCAAGCCACGAGAGACTTAAGCAACTACTAGACAGACAGTGTCAACTCGCACTCTAGCTATAGTTGCTCAGCCTTCCCTTTGACGAGGGAGGTGATAGATAGAGCAGCTCTATTAAGATGACTTCCTCCAGAGAGAAATCAGGCTCCAGACGAGGAGAGGAGTCAAATTCATGGGTTATAGAGTCCACCTCAGCATAACCAGCACCACTTTCACCTCCAGACGCTTTGACTAGTAGGTGGTATATGCGGGGTATGCAGCGCATAGAATGGGATAATCTATAGCATGATACACAGGGCCAATAGGCCTGTACCATATTTGAGGAGCCCCAGATTATTACTATTGGGCTTGACAATGTTTGAGGGATTTGGGAGACCATGGCCCGTTATAAGTTAGAGTGGATGGCAGCCCTATTGGGGAAGTACTCCCCAGCGATAGTTTGAGAGTTTTACGCGTCATATGCTGCCACTATTCTAGAGTCGGCCTTGAAAGGGAAGAGATTCCTTCCTCTGCCTCAAATTATGCAGACGATGGTATGAGGGGTTCCAGTTGACATATTAGATACTACCATTCATCAGTTCCTTTTTCATCCCCCAGTATGAGGCTTCAGTTTTCATAGTAGAGTATGATTACAGGTTGAGCCAGACTAGGGACTAGGGCTTGACTAGAGATGCGGCCCGAAGGGCCACTATGATGAGATAGATCACTAATCATATTGCTGAGCAGGGCCAGGACCCTAACTGGGTTTCCATGTCATTATCGATTGTAAAGGCTTCACTGGGAAGTTTAGGTGGGCTATAGTGCATTCATGGATCCAACTGACCCATGATGATAATACATTGACTCTGAATTATGCATTATTGGTTGCCAGTATCTTGGTTGGCTATGACATTGATTGGGCCTAGCCCTGAAGAGGTCCACCTCCATCCCTTTCCCATGCTTGCTCTATCACTTATGTGTAGCGGTAGGGGTTGAGATTCTTCACTAGGTAGACATTTGATCGAGGTTCAGAAGACGTTAGATGCTAGCCTGATTAAGGCTGGTGAGAATCTGGTGTCACTCTAGCGATCACCATACCCTCCAGTGCGCATACCAAAGATGCTCACTGCAGCACATCCGTTTGAGCCTTCAACTTTTACTGTTGCTCCAGATACTGAGGGGCCCTCACAGACAAAGGCTGAGAGAGAAAGAGAAGGGGACCCTACTACTTCTATTCCTGCACCACAGGATGTACCTATACATCCTTCCCCCACAGGCATGGTATATGTGTTTGTGGAATCTATTCAGACCCTGGAGCAACGACTGGTTCGCGTTGAGTTGCAGTTGACTCAGCTGTTACAATAGATCAGACCTTGGGTTTGCCAGTTCATTTTAGAGGTTGAGAAGCGCATGCAGGCACACTGTGTTGCCACCATTCAAGATAGGCTTACACTGGTACATACCCATATAGATGTGTTTGAGAGGCGAGTAGAGAAAAGCCTCGGTTCAGCCCAACCTTCTGACTTGAAAGCCATTCAGGAGGAGATCTAGCATCTCTTTACTGAGATGAGGGTAGAAGCATTAGCACCGCTTGTTCTTCCTCCACCTGACACTACTGAGGCAGTTACTGATTTATTTTCTCCTAAAAATACACCACTCTATGCCTTCGGGAAGAGGCTTTATCTAGAGGGTGATGATCCAAATGCATTGAGGTGAGAAAAGAGTTGAGAGAGATACAGCAGTTCGAGGCTGCTAGGTGGGGCTCTATTGCAAATTAGCAGGCCCATGAGCTTTAGAGGGTAAGAGGTGTTGGACCCTCCATACATACTGCTACTATTAAGAAGTCTAGTTAGACACAATCAGAGACCAGCGCTTAAGCGCCCAGGTGTGTTCGTTTTGACCCCTATGCTTTACTTTGTCATATTTTGTGCATTGAGGACAATGCAAATCTTTTTCGATGGGGTTTGGATAGTTGTAGGCCTTGGTGAAGTTTGAGTAGCCAAGACCTATAACTATCCCAATTTTGAGTCCGAGGGGTTTTCTTGCTTGTGTTCTTTCCCAAAGGACATTTATTGTTTATTGAACTGACACGTTTGGATGTGTAAGTAGTATTAGTAGCGTATTGTATTAAAGTCTATGGCATATGTTAGTTTTTTTGGAAAAATGGTACCCATTAAATTTTTATATTAGGTAATTTTGATAACAACCATGTAAATTCGGTAATTGACAGTGGTTTTTCTGATAAGTTGAGTTTTAATTATGATGAAAAGCATGATCTGAGAGTCTCTGATGATAGTGTAATCAATGCCAAGTGTGTGTGAGCTTCTTTGCAAAATTCTTATGTTGTGTTTTAATTCAGAACTTGCTTTGTTACACTAACTGAGACTGTAGGTGAATTAGATAGGAAAAGATCTAAGGTCATTGTTTATATTAGTCCACTTAACCTAAATTATCAACCAAATGTTTGATGTATCCCTTGGTCCTAATATTTGAGCTTTACATACACCCTTTTCTTTGTAAACACCTAAGTAACCAAGCCTTTTTGGAATGAGAAATCCTGAATTTGGCCCTGGTCCTTCCTTGAATATTGTGTACTTTGACTCAAGCAAAAAGTATAAGTTGAGGGTGGCTACCAAAAGTGGCCCTAGTTCATAGGTTGGATATTGTGCACCTTAACTCAGGCCAAAAGCCTAAGTTAAGGGTGGCTAGTGTTAGGAAAATCACACTAAATGTGATAAAAGCTAGTGATACATGAAAACAGGGGACAATTATGCTATAGGTGCAAAAAAAATGAAAAGATGCCTAAATCATGAGCTAAAAAGGGAAAAGAATGTGAAAAACAAAAGGCAATAAGCTTAAAAGTTTAAGTGAGGCACTTAAAAAATTTTGAAACATGAAGAGGGAAGAATGATTTGAAAATAACAATGTTGGTAGGGCAAAAGTGCAGGATAACGCAGTGTCAAGGAGGGTTATTGGTCACTATGTTCCGAAAACATCATACGAAAGCCTCGTAAGCCTACGTTACAAGTCTAGAAAGTCCTGGAGTGATCCTAATCCAAATAGCCGAAGGTCATGGTCATGAGTATAGGGGAAAGTATATGGTATTAAGCACAGTGTTTGAATATTTGTTATGAGTAAGAGTGATTTCGTTAGTCTCAAGCATTAAATTTGAAAATATTATCATGAGTGAGATATGGGACTTATTTTTGTTAACGCACTTAAGTACACTGTTGATTCTAGGCTATTTTAGTCATTGTGTCTTATTTGTGGTTACCTTACTTGTCATAATTGGGTTGTCATATATATATTGATTGATTTGCATTGGTTTGTTTGATGAATGTCTGATATGCACTGATGTGTTAATTTGGGTATCTTAGATTGATTTTGAGATGATGTATGTCATTAGATTGAGTCTGTGCGTGGCTGTATTGCTTATGTAGATTGAGTCTGACGCTTGAGGACAAGAAACAATTTTAAGTTGAGGGTACTGATGTGCTGCCAAAATACAACACTTTTGATGCTTAAAACTTAGAATTTTGTGTGTTCTCAAAGCGATGTTAGTGGTTTTGATGTGTTTTTATGTTTATTTTTCAGGATTACAAGATTTGGTATGATTTTGGGCAAAGTGTTGCAGGACTGCAGTTTTTGGTGATTTATAGACAACTCTACGGATCATGGTTCATTTCACAAGTCGTAGGTTGATTTTGTGAGTGAGATCCAGTGAAGGTCTAATTTTCAGAAGTTACATCCATAAACTGTCGAACAAGCTATAGAATTACTTATGAGTCATGGATTAGTGTCGTACCTGGAGGATCAGATTTTGATGAGTTTCAGAGAAGCTGACAGATGAAACCCTTCATGGTCCATAAGTCAATAGACTACTCGTAAAAAGGTCTTATGGAATTGAAGTCAATTTTTGGAAGATGCAAAGTATGAAGCTCAGGTACGGGTCGTGGTTCCTTATATGGCCCATAAGTCAGTTCGTAGAAGCTATCGATTCTAGTTTTCCTATTTCATTTTGAATTTATATTTTAGTTATTATAAATAGGTTTTAAGTTTTTTAGAAGATAGAATGTACCAGATATAGAAACATAGTAGAGAGACGTACGAGAGAAGAGAGAAATACTTTGAGAACTCATAGTTTGTGATTATTACATTGTGATTTCTTATGGAGAATTTAGATATTTTGTTCTTAAATTCATCATTGTAAGTGTTTAATTATACTACTCTTTAACATGATTTCTTTATCTACAATGATCATGCATACCTAAATTCACAACTAGGATTGTATGAACCATAAAGAACTAACAAGGTAAAATTGGATAATCCGTAATTCTTGGAAAGTTTAGATGCATGTATTAATTATGCCCTTCGATGTGAATATTTTTTAACGGTGGCCAATGTGAGAACTTTTCCTAATTCTTATTGACTGGATCAAGATGGTAAGTAATGGGAAAAGGGGATAGTCAACAGGATTCAATGTGATCTCTCTCGTCTAATCAACCAAACTGGATCAAGGGGAGGTTGTACTAGAACAAAATATAAGGGTTAGTAATGTCACACTGCGGGGATGGATCAAATCACATAGTGAAATTTACCTCTCGCCTGGATCAAAGGATTTGATAAACTTAACTTATCGTTCTTCATGTTACACACTAGAAAACATTATGATTATCTGGTGAGACTAAGTTAGGAATTCATAGGGGATATAATACCCTAGTTACTTCTCTCACTGATTTTACAACACTTGTTTCTAGTTTAGGTTTACTTATTGCAATTATAAAATCCTCCCCTCTTTTGGGAGATAAGTAGGTTAATTCAACTACAATTACTTGTATTTACTCCAGGTCTAACCATATTCCTTATGGGATCAACCCTAACCTCGATTAGGTTATATATTTTGACAATGACCACTTATTCTCTAAGTGGAGATGTAGTTTGGGCGACATCAATTACTATGGATTTTGTTATTAGTTTGCTCTTGGATTTGGGCAAGTTTGACTCTATTTGGGTGATTATACACCGATTGACCAAGTCAGCTCATTTTCTACCGATGAAGACTAGCTACAACGAGGAGCAGTTGGCTAGATTGTATATCCAGAATATTGTTAGATTACATGGGGTGTTGGTATCTATAGTGTCTAACCAATGATCTTTGTTCACTTCACATTTTTGGAGTGCTATACAACATAGTTTGGGTACTCGATTGGATCTGAGTTCAGCTTTCCACCCTTAGAGTGATGGGAAGTTTGAGCGCACTATTAAGGTGTTAAAAGATATGCTTTAGGCATATGTGATAGACTTTCGGGCACGATGAGATAAGCATTTGCCTTTGTCAGAGTTTTCTTACAATAGCAACTACCATTCCAACATTCAGATGACACCTTTTGAGGCTTTTTATGGCCAGAGATCTAGGTCGTCTATTGGGTAGTTTGATTTGGGCTCAACATATGCCTTGGTTGTTGACTTGCTCAAAGATGCTATGGATCGGGTCTGATTGATTCATAGTAGGTTGCTGATAGCCCAAAGTCACTAAAAAAGTTATGTTGACAGAAGGACTAGATCTCTAGAGTTCATGGTTGGAGATAGTGTGTGGCTAAAAATATCAACACCCATGAAGGGTGTGATAAGGATTGGAAAGAAGGGCAAGCTCAACCCTAGGTTTATTGGCCTATTTGAGTTCTTAAGAGGGTAAGTGAGGTTGCTTATAAGTTAGCATTTTCACCGAGTCTTTCAGTAGTTTATCAAGTATTTTATGTCTCCATGCTCCAACGGTACATTTCAGATGAATCACAAGGGATTTCTTATGATTTAGTTTAGTTGGGTTTAGATTTGTCATATGAGGAGAAGCCAATAACTATTTTGGATAGGCAGGTCAAGAGGTTGAGGACCAAAGATATACCTTCAGTGAAGTTTTAGTGGAAGAACCATCCCATTGAGAAGTTGGAGTCAGACATGCGGGTCAGATATCCCAGTCATTTTGAGGCTTTAAGTACCTTCTTTTCCTTTATGTTCGAGAATGAACATTATTTTTAATAGTGAATGATGTAATGACCTTGCCAGTCATTTTTGAGTTTATCTATGAAAATTATTATTTTATCATTTCGTAAGTTGCTTTGGATCTATTTTGAATCATCTGTGTTGTTGGAACAAAAAACCGATGTCTAAAAAGTAGAAAATGAGAGTTTTGACATTTTTTGGAAGCTTAATTTGTTGAAACAGTGAGTTGTTATAGCATTTAAAGTTTTGGGTGTTGGAATGGAAATTTGTTAATTTTATTAGTTCCATAACATCAAATTTGGTCTAGAAAAAGTGATGGAATAAAATTTGGAGTCTGTATGTGGATTTTAGGTCGAAAGTTGCATAAATGAGTTAAAACGGACTAAGTTTGACTTTGGTCAACATTCAGAGTTAGGAAGCTCTAATCGAAATTCAGATAGTTCCATTATTTCTAGATGGTGAAACTAACGCTAGAAATAATCTCGTTGTAATTTTTGGAGTTTCCGAGGCCATTTTGAGTATTTTAAGTTTTAACTAGTTTTAATGAGTTTTATCGGGTTTCAAATCGAGGAGACCTCATGATCAAATTATGATAATTCCATTGAGTCTAGAACACCATTTTTGGTAGGGTCATATTTGATTTTTGTGTATCAGGTTCTGAAAGAATCCCAAGGGTTTGTTCCGAGTTTTGAAATTGTGCTAGATTTTTAATCTGGTGCAACCACTCTTACTCTTTGTGTTTGCTGAATTGGGATCCGTGTTCGTGGAGGAGTACTATTCGTGAACTATGTGTTCACGGGCCCCACCCACATTCACAGAGGCATAACTGTAATCACTTCCGTGTTCGTGGGCCCCACCCCGTGTTCGCGGAGTGTTAATTTTAGTGGATCACTTTTAAAGTTTTAAAATGATAGGTTTCACTGTTTTCCCACCATTTTTAATATTTCAAGCTCTACTTTAGAGGAATTCTTCAAAGATTTTCAAAGCAAACCTTTGGGTAAGTGTTTCTATCTTCAAATTTAGCAATTTTCATTACTTATCTCTTAATTTTGTCTTGAATTTCATGGTTTTAAACATCAAAAGTTAGATTTTTCATAGTCTATGTTTTGAAACTTTAAATGATAATTTCTCATTCAATTTGAGCTCATTTTTAGTGGGATTTCCACCCACAAGTTGTTTTTCTCGTGTAGAATCATAATTTTTAATTTATGTCCAGATTCGTGAACTTCAGAATTTAACCCTAATTTTGAAAATTTAACCCTTGGATCTAATTCGTGCCAGTATGAGTATCGAAATTTTTCTTTTGACGAGTATATTTATTCTTGATAGTGGTTGATTGATTCGAGCTCATTTTTGAGACTTCAAGTGTCCAAAACATGGTTCGAGTGTGGTTTCGGCATTGAGGTAGGTTTGACTAATCTTTTTTGCACTAGTTTGGAGTTATTGGATTTGTTTATGTGATAATTGTAAGAATTAGATTATTTCATGAATAATTGGATTAGTGTGATGGTATCCTGGCAAAAATGTGGATTTTTTTTATAAAATTTGAGATGAATCCTTGATATTCAAAATACTATTGGATGTTATTGTGATAATATGAGACTTGTGAAATCATTTGAGAAATATTGTGATATTGGTTGGTACTCGAGGTACTTTTTGGGACTTAATTGCATATTTTGGGACTCACAAAGTTCAGTATTATTAGTATAATTGATTATTTGTGAGAATATGATAATTTGAGAAATGTTGATGACTTGCCATTCTAGTTGTGACACTTAGCATTTCTTGTTGGTTCTTGGCATTTATTTATCGGTTATTTTATTATATTGTTGTCATTTACATTGAATTGTGGCATTTGCATGTATTTATTTTCATGATACATTGGTACCACAAAATATTGGATTTTCCGAATAGAAAATGAGACACCTTTTAAAACCCTTTGACCACGGGCAAGTGTCAAGGTTGAGATATTGTGACACTCCATGACCACAGGCATGTGGCAAGGTTGAGAAATTGTGACACCCCTTGACCATGGGCAAGTGACAAGGTTGAGATATTGTGACATTCCTTGACCACAGGCAGATGGTAAGGTTGAGATTCTAACTACGGTCTGATGAGACCCTCATGGATTCTACCTAGTAGCCTTAGCTCGGTAGATATGTATGACCGGTTGTGAGACAATCGTGATTCTACTCCATACATTACATTCATTTCATTTGCACTACATCATTATTTAAACTTGCTACTCTCGACTGACCTTGTTAATATATATATATATATTGTTATAGGTGGAAGAGTTCTTAGTTATTGCATGTTTATCCGATTTTTCTTACTTAATCGGTCGAACATACTGGGTACGTTTTGGTGTACTTTTCCCTACTATATTTCCTCCTTGCAAATCGAGCACAGGGACTCCCTTGTGGTAGTTTATTCCATTCCGACAGAGTTCTCTTATCTTTCCCCAGATCACAACGGTGAGGTTTAGACATTGAGGAGTCATTGTACAATTGAGACTTATCCAATTGTTTTTCGTACTAGACTTTATATTTCTTTTATCAGATAGTCTTGTATTTACTTTCTCGTACTATTTAGAATCTCTTGCACTCATGACTCCAGGTTTTGAGATTTTAATCTAAGTGTTATGGTTATTCTATTTTATTCATTCCTCCTTTAGTTGTGATTCGATTTCGGATCGTGACAGAATCATAACATGCTAAACAAATGAAGATTTAGTGAGCTTTAAAATAAGAATCACTAAGAGTTCATGCTTGTATCATAGTAATTGTACTTATTTCATAAGAATCAATAATTAAAGAAAAATTATGTGAATTGTTGACATAACAGTCAGTTAAAAGAGAACAAATAGTTGGTATGATAGGCTTAGACAGTAAATTAAAACGTACCAAGATAGATCTACAAAGATCTATCTTTCACAAAACCATATTCTCATCCCTTATATGTTTCAAGTTATCTGACGGAGATGCTGGTTTGCTAGCCGGAGTTTCGCCTGTTGCACAAGTTTTGCTGGATAAGGGTTCTTCGACGAGGTTGCGAATGGTTTTTTGGTGGGTCATTTCATTGGCGGTCTATAGATCTTTTACAAGATCAATTTGGATTAGCTCTAGTTTGTTTAGAAAATATGGTTCGAGGGACTCTATGTAGAGCAATCTGGCATAAATTGATATTGACACCTCAGAATTTGTTGACCTCATATCCATTAACTACTTATGACTCATTTTTCAGGTTAAACACATTATCTCAAGTTTTGGATTGAACTAATCCATTGATCCAAATAGTTCATCGGAGAAAATTAAATTATTTGGACCTTGGAAAGCTTACAAGTCGCATTGCTAGTTTTTGGATACGAGATATCATTCCTAGTCACTATAGATGTATTTGTCCAATTGACACATATGAAGGAATCAATATTGGACTTATTGGATCCTTAACAATTCATGTGAGGATTGGTCACTGAGGATCTCTAGAAACCCCTTTTTATGAAATTGCTAATTAGGAATTTTGGGTGACACAAAAATAAAGAAAACGAAAGGGGTTACCAGTGGAAAGGGGAGATTGAGGGGTTGTTTTGGTTTTTCTAGAGCGGCATGCGGGGTTGTTTGGGGGTCTCATGGTGGACGGAAAAGGAGAGAAAAAAGGGGGGAGAGGGTGAGGGGTCGTTTTATTGTTGTCAAGTAAGAAAGAGAGCAGTATAAGGGTGACAACTTTGGGTTGTTCCTATCAGAGATGGTGGCGGCGCTATGGAGGTGAGGGGGAGCGACGGTTGTGAGGAAGGGGAAAGGGAAAAAAATGAGATAGGGTTTTGGGGTCTTTAGTGTTAAGTCAAAAAGGAAAGAAAATTAGTTTTGATCTTGGTCATTGATCATGATGAGATGAATGGATGAGATTAATTCTCATGAAATTGGGTTGTATTCGGGTCAAAATTGGGTCAAAACTAACTCAATTAGGCTAAAATTGAAAAGGATCGTAAAGAAATTGCTTAGAATTTAAATAAATTGGATTAAAAAAAGGTTATGATTTAAATAAATTAGAGGAAATTGAATAGGTTGTTATCTAATTAATAACCAAAATATATACACTAATATAAATATACAATATTTTATGAAATAATAATTTGATGTAAAAAAATATGCATATGTACGTAATAAATTAAAGTAGACATGTAAAAAGTATTTAAGCATTTTAAAATTATTGATTTAAATTAAGAATTGATAAAATGAGATAGTAAACTATATAGTGCATTTAAAATATGATACTAATAAAATAATAGTAATATTGATAATAATACTAATAAATAATAATAATAATTAATAATTAAGAAGTACTAATAATGAGTAAATAATCAACAACAAGAAGAAGAAGAAGAACAACAATAATAAAAGTAATTAATGATAATGATAGTGATTAGCAATAATGATATAACTAGGAAACTAATTTTAAATAATAATAAATAAATAAATAAATTTTGCGAATTAAGGATATTAAAAATATGCAATTATATAAATAAAATTAAATATAAGCTCATTTACTTTAAAAAAAATTAAAATTCCTATTTTAATCAATAGCAATCTAAAAATGAATTATAGGTCGGTCAAAATTGAATGTCAACACTCATATTCTTGAGAATACGCAGATAGTTCATCACATTTTTCTTTTGCTCCTATTATTGCATTTTAATCACCTCCAGCTATGAGATGCATAGATAAAATGTGATCCATAGATTAAATAACATCCTAAAGACTTAATCTTTTCAATGTAGTACATTTGATATAAATCATTGTAGTCATGAGTTGATTTTCGTCTTAAAAAGTGAGTTGTTGATCAAACTCTTAACTAATCCTCACGTGAATATGATTTTAAACAAAGATTCAAATTTGTTCATTTTATTTAAAGTTAACATATTACATTTTCAACTAGTTTTTGTACTTCTGAATTTGATAGTATCTTGAATGGCCCCATCAAAGTAATTATAACTTGTGATGTATGTCAAACATACAAATCTCTATGAAAAGTATTGTAAGATCTTTTAGATGTAATATTCTAAAATAAAGCTTTACACTTTATTTAAAAGCTTTTTCACATCCGTCCTTGCTATCATCGTTGTTGGTTTGCTGTTATTTTCTACTTTGATTTTATCTTTTCTTTCTTTTGATAATGCTTATGGAGATAAATCTTCTTCACATATTTTTATCATATTATCCTCATTCTCATCTTCTTCCTTAGCTTCAATTGTAACATTTACTTGCTTACTGCCTTACATCTCACTATTTTATATTTGATGAGACATTATATTATGTAGGTCTTCATTATAGATGAATTGTGAGTTCCAACTTATGTTAAGAGAGACATCATTGCATTGCTTTTCTTTTCTTGTCCTTTATAATGCATATATATATTTCTTTAGTCACAGATGAAAATATAAAAATGATGTCTTTTTAATTATCATCAAACTCATTAAAGATGTTCTTTTTCAAAGGCTCATGGTATCTAGCCTCTGTTAACTTCTTCATCAAAGTGAGCTCATTCTTTTCTTCTATGTTAGCTTATATCAACTAAGTGGTGATATTTTGGTCTTTTATGTTTTGATTTTCATTTTCAACTTTGTTATCTGACTATTGCATATTTGTTGATTCTTCTATAAGTTCTTGACTTGTCTTTGTCATCTATGATTTATCCATAACCTTTGTAGTTATGTGGAACTCATTCCCTTCAATATTTAATCTGCTACTCACTATCAAATGTTATTGTTGTTGTTTATTCCTTTGCTCCATATGATCATTGTGCTACTATTTATTATTTATGCTCATTTTTGTATTTAATTATGTGAAATTATTATGATATGTTGCATTATTATCTCTATGTATATTCTTAATATCTATATAAAAATTATCTTCCCTATCAAGATTTCTACCAACTTGTTCTGACCTCTCTCCATTCTTCATTTTTTGCTTCCTCATGAACTAAACACCAAAAAATTTATTCTGACTGAGAAGTTCACAATTCTTTTCTATTTTGAACCTCCTATTTGTAAGATTTCATTTTATTGGTCATAAATCTAAAAATGATATCTGATCCATGGCTTGAGACATTTTCTCTTCTAGTTTAAATTTTGCATCATAGATAAAAGGCCCCATTAAATAGGCTAGTTCATCCTTGGCAACTATGTAGTATACATTCTTTGATATGATATTGACATAATCTTTCATATGACTGAGTTTATCACAACATGTCTTATCATAAGATCAACATACTTCAATTTTCATGAACTGTCTTTGAAAATCTTGATGTAAGTTGTCACATTGATTTTCTCTTTAGGAAATTCTATAGGCTCAATAGACAAATTAGGAATTGGAGTTTTCAAATGATAAGGCTAGAAAATTTTAATTCAGATGTTAAATTTGGAACTTGATTGAGATAGTGATGCTAAAACTCCAGGAAAGGGGTTTGAAGCTCTACTTGAGCTGAATACAGAACAGTGAGAAAAGGTTGAAGACGGACAGCATAAGGAAAATGAAAACTGACTTTCATTCCACTAGCTTCACATTATTTTTACAAGATATAAGGTAGAAAATATCTTCTAACTAATTAACAAAACTAACTAACAGAATGGTAATCTGACATTAACCAACTAACTAAACCTGACATTAACCAACTAACTAACTCAACTAATTACATCAATAATAATACTACAATCTCAGCATCAAATTTAAGAGCGATATTCTGGACAACTGCTTTTATTAGTGGCCAGTGATCAGATGGATCATTCTGATAGTAATTACGATGAACTTGCATTATTTTGGATTGTGATTTTTTTTTATTTGCGAAAAAAGAAGAAAAAAACAAAACGATAGTTAATTGACTCATGGAATTAGAAGACAAATAATATTTCCTCCATTTTTTTAGTTAACATGATAAAATCTTGCACAAGTCTTGAAAAAAATTAATTAAAAATGTAGTTTGACGAACATATTCTTTATTAATTCTTTAATATTTGTCTTTTTACGTGCCTAATAATTAAAGTTGAGGGAAAAGTTGAATAAAATACTCCCTCCGTCCAAAACAGTTGTCCACTATTAACTTAGCACATGAATTAAGAAGTAGTAAATGATAGGGGTAATTTTACTAAATCATCCTTTAAATATAATATCTTGAAAAATGTAATAGAAGACTGGCTATAATTAATGATAAGAAAAAATTAAGAACTAAGCGTAAAATTAACATACATTTAATTGGTAGGTAGGTGGTTATAATTGTTCTCCGCTAGGAAAAGGTGGCCGCAACTAGGGCTGTGCAAAATTCGGGTCAAACCGTTAATCAGAACCAATTTTTTGGTTTATTGGACTATTGGGTCGGGTTATTGGCTTATTGGATCGGTTAACGGTTTATTCAAAAATAATAATGGATTATCGGTTATCGGTTTGGGTTTAAGAATTTTAATATTGGGGACCCGATAACCCGATAGCAAATCGATAGCTGTAGTGCTGAAAATTAAAATTATAATTAATGCTCCTACTATTTCTCAAAATATGACTTATCACTTCCCACTAAGGGTGTCAGCCGGACCGGTTTTTCTTCGGTCCGGACCGGTTCCGGTTCTGGTCCGGTTCCTGGTCCGGTTGATCCGGTTCCGGTTGAACCGGTAAGGAACCGGTTCCAACGGTTCCGGAACAGGTACCGGAACGGCCAAGGGGATTTTTCGGACCGAAACTATTCATTCCAGCAATTCCAACGGCTATAGTGTCGTTTGGCCCGTTTCTCAGCAATTGATCCGTTGGGAGGGGGCCCACTAACGCCTCTATGGCCTCCCCTCCCCCCCTTTACACCCCCTACCCCCTTACCCTCCCCTAACACTATAACTATAACCATTTTTCTTCAATTTTTCCACAAAACAATTCTCCTCTTACATTTTCTCTCAATTATCAATATTTCTCACTTATTCATTATAAAATATATTTTGTGGTATTAATTTGTTGGAGTTTGGAGGTTCTTTGAAGTAATTGGCATTTGGCAAGCTTCAATTG
>JBCEWC010003503.1:0-30077 GCA_038996855.1 Solanum aculeatissimum
CCAAGATTAGAGTTTGAGATCCTTGAATTTGGTTGAGAAGTTTGGTGAAGTGTTGGAGAGATTTTGGAGAGAGTTTTAGGAATGTTCTTGAATGGTATGAAGTTAAAATGACAAAGTATAGGACATATCCCCTCATATTAAAACGTCCCCAACACTTAGAAAAAAAAAGAAGCCTATGAACAGTAAATTTACATTCTGGAAATTGCATTTTCTGCACGGACAGATTTTACGAAAATGGGCATAACTTCTTCGTCCGAACTCCAAATGAGGTGAAACGAAGTGCGTTGGGTAGTTAACTCAAAGGTCTTTCCATGGATAATTTATGGGCCACCCAGTTATTTGTGTGCTAAGAGATATGACCCTCCGTATTAGACCATCAAAAATGCTTTACTTGGAAATTTCGAATTTTGATACGGTTGCTCTAAAATTCGGGTGAGACTCATTTCCCACTTCATTTGACCCCCTAAACAAGAATATGAAGTCATATTTTCGAAAACCTAAATGAAGTTTTAGATATAGCTAAAATAAGTTTCCGATAACTTCTGAAGCACATTTTTAGGAACTTTTTGGGTCGTTTCAGAACTGCTGCCTTCGGGCTGCTCCTATGCCTCACCCGTCAGTGGAACACCCGAAAATTCTTCAAAGTCCATAGGTTGTTGTGCGGCGGCTTGAGGAAACATGGTTGGGCCACCATGCCACTTTGCCCTAGTCTGAAAGAGTGGATTATTAACATCTTTAATCAAGGCGATGTTGACCACCGAAGAAGAAAAAATCTTCCGATCGAGATACTTAGTGGTGGAGACACGACCCCACCAATAGAGGTCTCTAATCAAACAGGGGAATGGAAAGGCAGCCCAGTCACTCAAAGCCCTGTCCCTCATCTTCGTAGCGATGACCCGACCCATGTTAATAAGATAGTGGATAATTAGGCATTCTACAAGTGATACCTGCGACAACTGGAGGGTGTTATCATTCAAAGTGGGTAGCAGGCGGGCACGCACCACAAACCACCAAAACATGGCTGGAAATGTGAGGGAGGCCTTTGTAATGGGGATCCGCGGGTCGGTGACCCAAGCAACAGCAGCACCCTGTAACGCTATCTGATGTTCAATCCATGTCACGACAACGATCCTAGACTCAAGATCCGCCAACAGTGCCTCCTCAGAAACTTGGTAGACCTTAGCCGCATATAACCCGTCAGCTGGTGCAGTATAGTCCGCCCCATGCAGGAACCTATTTATGGTGGCATCAGAAATGTCCACTGCTTGACCCCGAACAGATACATATTCTAGTGGGGCCAATTTCATGGCCATATGTCGGCGAAGCCTTTTGGAGCCGCCCCCACGAAATTCAGCAGATCAGCTACATAAAATGAATAAAACTCTTGAATAAGGGTTGGCCCATAGAATCTTGGGTTTTGGGCCATCCACCTGAACTGGTGGAACTCAAAAGCAGTTTTTATGTCTGGCACCACATCCAGTTGATCTGTCAATATTCGATACTCTGGCAGAACAGTCCTCTGCTGGAACCCCCAGGAAGCCTTAGTAAGCCCATGAGAAAATATATCCTTTGTACCCAGGGTGGTCCAATGGGCTCGGAGAAAAAGAATGATCAACTTGGCAGTTTCATCATTTGGAGCCCGAGAGACAATATAATGGATGGCATCATCGTCACTTTCTCGGAGCTCAACCTTCGTGGTGCCATCATGCTGCTGAGGGACCTCAGGAGTGGAGACATGCTCCTCCTCTTGGTACTCTAAGGTATTCGCTTCTTCTCCCCCGTCGGCAAGCGAGACCCCCTCGTCAGGCAGGAGGGTCAAGGGTTGGTGTGTTGCCCATGCCCGAGTGGTGCATGGGGAGTGAGGAGAGACGTTTCCTGTGTTGCATACCTCAGACTCCTCAGAAGAATCATTGCTCGAGCCACTACCCGTCTAGTGGCTGGAGGACTCGGTCAGAGAATCATGCAAGCGAGACTCGAGCTCCTCCATGGGGGGTGCAGACTTGCGATGAGGGCCCATGATACCTACAGGAAACAGAGCAAGACACGGTAAGCACATTTGGCCCTTGTAGGATGACACGCTAACGGGTACTCAGACTTCCCCTGCGGTACAACAAATGACAATAACCCTTAAGAGTGGCGTCACCCGATCTATCATAGAGAAATTGCACTAATTCAAAGTACACAAATTGAAATCACATGCTATTAAAATAACTAACAAATAAAGATGCAGAACACAACTGGACGAAATCCTACACGGACCGTGTGACGTGCCACGGACGGTGAGGTGGACCATCTAACCGAACATAGGGTGCTGGGAGAAAGGACACTTGGATGGGACCCCTACACGGACCGTGTGACGTGACACAGGTCGTGAGGTGACACACGGGTCGTGGGAGGCACTGTGAGGGTAGAGACAAATAGTTTTTGCAAGGCTCTACCCAATGGATCGTGACATGGTCTGTGTGAAGGTACACGGCCTGTGAAGGGCACCGTGAGGAAGCAACGCAAAAACATTCTGACACTCACCTCGCAGATCTATGGATTTTTCACACAGATCGGGTTCCTAGAACCATTCTACACCTATGTCAAGCAAAGCACCTATGATTTTCACAATAACCCGATGAATACACCCTAATTTCACTTCACACCTATGGGGAAACCTCCTAGGGACCAACTATGGCGGAGATCGACTATCAACCCCTTATCCTACTCAATCTACCATTTCAACTCACAAATTAAAATTGAAACCTTCAAATTTGCACAAGTATAGACACATACAACTTCAAGTACACTCAAAAGAAGAAGAAAACAAAATCCACTTACTTGAATTAGAATGAAAATTGACAGTGTACGAAGAAAGTGAAGGCCCAAACCACGGGGGTTGCTCGACAGATCGTGAAAGAAATCTCTACTTCATAGTGAAAGAGATAGGTGTGGTAGAGTTGAGAGAATATGTGTGAGAGGGTTGAGAGAATTAGAAAATGGGGAATGAGGCGGGTGGGGTATTAGTTATAGTAAAGTTTGACCAGTCAAAACTGGTCAACCTCACCTCACGAGTAGCTACATGGATCGTGACACGTGACACGGTCTATTTAGACTACTGCATGATGCTCCTTTGTGCTTGCGACCCTCACGGTCGGACACACGACCCGTGTAATGTCACACGGCCTATGTGGATTTCCGTGTGATGCCACTTGAAGCCTGCTGCATGAAGTCATCTCACACGATTGGCTTCACGGTCCGTGTGGTATCACACGATCTGTTTGGTCATCCATTTGATGTGACTTGGAGAGTTTTAAAGACTTACCTGGAGGTGTGCATCCACGGTCACTCTCACGGTCCGTGTGATGATACACAGTCCATGTACTGATCCGTGACACTGACCTTCACCCACTTTTCAAAGTTTGAGCTCCAACGCATGTCGTGCCCACCATGAACCACTTTAGGGACCTCCCTATCACATCTGCGTGTACCTGCGACTACAAAAACAATGACTTATGAATTATATATATGTATATATATTTGAAGCATGGGTTGCCTCCTATTTAGCGCTTGATTTAACGTTGCGGCATGACGCAGCTCCTTGTCTACTCAGACTTTGTCAAGGTACACTACCTCCACCACGGAGACTTCAGCAGCAACACCCAAGTACTTCTTGACTCTTTAACCATTAACCTTCAACCGATGCCTAGTTTCAGCTTCAAGCTCCAATGCACAGTGAGGGAATAGCTGAACAAGTTTGTACAATCCAGCCCACTTAGACTTGAGCTTTCCTGGAAATAATTGCAGCCTAGAGTTGTACAGTAACACATTGTCACCCACATTAAAACTGCACGGTGCGATATGCTTGTCGTACTAGACTTTAATCCTTGATTTGTATAGTGTAGCACTATCATACGTGTGCAGAAGAAACTCATCAAACTCATTAAGTTGGTCAAGTCTCAATTTTATGGCTTCTTCCAAATTCATGTTCAGCTTTTTCAAGGCCCAGAGTGCCTTATGTTCTAGCTCCACTGGCAGATGGCAAGACTTATTAAACACCAATTGGTATGGTGACCTACTAATAGGGGTTTTGTACGCCGTTCGGTAGGCCCACAACGCATCGTCTAACTTCCTAGCCCAATCAGTTCTAGATGCGTTTACAGACTTAGCCAATATCTCATTGATCTCCCTGTTTGAAACTTCAACCTGACCACTAGTCTGTGGGTGGTAGGGTGTGGCGACCTTATGTTGGCGGACTCCATACTTGGCCAGCATTGCGCGGAAGATCTTATTGTAGAAATGGGTCTCCCCATCACTGATGATAGTTTTGGGAGTCCCAAATCTGAAAAAGATATTTCACCTCTGAAACTGGGCTACACTCTTACTCTCATTATTCAGCAGTGCCACCGCTTCTACCCACTTTGAGACATAATCAACCGTCACCAAGATATACCTCATGTCGTAGGAGCTCACAAAGGGGCCTATGAAGTCGATGCCCCTGACATCGAATATCTCAACCTCCAAGATAGGTGTCAAGGGCATCTCCTGGTGTCTAGATATATTGCCATGGCGCTGGTATTGATCACATCCCTACACCAGGTGGTGAGTTTCCCTATACAGGGTGGGCCAGTAGTACCCATATTGCAGTATCTTTTTGTCGGTCCTGGAACTACCATGGTGGCCCACCACTGGGGAGGCATAACAAGCTTCCATCACACTCATCATCTCTTTCTCAGGGATGTACCTTCGAATTATCCCATCAGCACATGTGCAAAATAAGAATGGATCATCCCAAAAGTACCTGCACACATCATGGAGAAACTTTTTCCTCTGGTGAAAGGTTAAGTCCTCAGGCATGAAGTCACTCACTAGATAGTTAGCATAATCAGCAAATTGAGGAATTAGATCTACAAAAGTGACTAATACCTGTTCATCGGGAAATGAGTCATCGATGTTTAACCAATCATTGCTCCTAGACTCATCCTCCAACCTAGATAGATGATCTGCTACTTGATTCTCAGTATCTTTTCTATCTTGGACCTCAAAATCAAACTCTTGTAGCAATAACACCCACCTGATCAGTCTTGGTTTGGCATCCTTCTTAGCCATGAGGTGCCTCAAGGTTGCATGATCAGTGTGCATAATCACCTTTGTTCCCAAGAGGTAGGCCCGGAATTTGTCAAATGTATACACTACTGCCAACAGTTCTTGCTCAGTCACTGTGTAATTTCTTTGAGCTTTATTGAGGGTCTTGCTGGCATAGTAAATGGGGTGGAAGACCTTGTTATGATTTTGACCAAGCAAAACACCCACAACAGTTCCACTAGTATCACACATTATCTAAAATGGGGCAGACCAGTCAAGAGCAACTACCACAGGCACAGTAATCAACTTATGCTTCAAGATCATAAAGGCTTATATGCAGCTTTCATCAAACATGAACTTAACATCCTTTTACAATAGCTTGCACAATGGGTGTGTAATTTTGGAGAAGTCTTTGATGAACCGACGGTAAAAGCCCGCATGTCCCAGAAAACTTCAGACCCCTTTTACAAAGATAGGTGGCGGTAATTTTTCAATAATCTCAACCTTCGCCTTGTCCACCACTATGCCCCTTTCCGAGATCTTGTGACTAAGGACTATCCCTTCCTTGACCATGAAGTGATATTTTTTCCAGTTCAAGACCAAGTTTGCCTTCTCACAACGCTGTAGAGCCCTGCTATGGTTAAGAAGATAGTCATCAAACGACTTACCCACTATAGAGAAGTCATCATAAATACCTCAAGGGTGTCCTTGACCATATCGAAGAATATAGACATCATACACCGCTGGAAAGTGGTTGAGGCATTGCATAACCCTAAAGGCATCCGCCTGAATGTGAACGTCCCATATGAACAAGTGAAAGTGGTTTTATCCTGATCCTCGAGAGCTATAGATATCAGATTGTAACCCGAATACCCATCCAGGAAATAGTACCACCCTCAGCCCGCCAATCAATCTAACATTTGGTCCATGAAGTGCATGGGAAAATGATCCTTCAAGGTCCATCTGTTCAATTTTTGGTAGTCCATGCAGACTCGCCAACCAGTGACAAGTCACAATGGGACTAATTCGTTCTTGTCATTGGCGACCACTATCATACCCCCTTTCTTGGGCACACACTGCACTGGACTAACCCACTGACTATCCGAGATTGGGTATATAACCCCAACATCTAGCCACTTGATAATCTCTTTTTTCATGACCTCTTGTATGGGAAGGTTTAGTCAGCGCTGATGTTCAATGCTAGGCACACAAGTGTCTTCCAACTTGATCTTGTGTGTGCATATGCACGGTGAAATCCCCACAATATCTGTAATGGACCAACCAATGGCCTTTTTGAACTTCTGAAGTACCCCCAACAATGACATCATCTAATCTTCCTGTAAATCTGCTGCTACAATCACAGGGAGAGTGTTATTATTACCAAGAAATGCATACCTCAGATGTTGTGGCAGTTCCTTGAGCTCCAAAGTGGAAGGATCCTCAACAGACGACTTAGCAGGTGAAGGTGGTCTATTCTGTAAATTCAGGTCCAACTTTCTGGGCACATAAGGTTTGGTTCTCCTGCCTTGTAGCGATAGCACAGTGCCCTTATAATCATTTAGACCATCATCTGGGAAGTTCATGATTACAGCTGTCAGTTCTTTTACACCCATCTCTTCCTCAATTGGGACCTCAGAAAAGTAGGTCTCATCTACGTCGATGACTGACATTACTCCTATCTCCTTGGGTCGTTTCATAGAAGCCCATACATTGAACTTCACCTCCTCTGAATTTAGCTTGAAAGTCAACTCTCCGCGTTCCACATCCACCAACGTTCTGCCAATAGCTAGAAATGATCTCCCAAGAATAATGAGAACCTCAAAATCAACCTGGCAGTCTAGAATAACAAAATCCTCCGAAAAGATGAACCTGTCCACTTTAACCAGTACATCACATAAAATCCCCATGGGTCGCTTAACTGACCTGTGTGCCATGAGTAGCCACATAATGATGGGGGTGGGGGCTCCCAAGCCCAACTGCCTATAAACTGCTAACGGCATCAAGTTTATTCTAGCACCCAAGTCGTAGAGAACTTGTGCAAAATCAAAAGCCCTAATAGTGCACGGGATAGTAAAGGCTCCAGGATCCTCTTTTTTCTCAACCAGCGATCTCGTAGCAATCGCACTGCAATGATGGATATTTTCTGCCGACTCAGTTGTGATCATCCACTTTTTAGTCACTAAGTCTTTCATGAACTTAGTGTAACCCAGCATCTTCTCAAGTGCTTCCACCAAAGTATGTTTACTGACAACTCCTTCAGCATCTCTAAAAACTTCTGGAACTTGCCATTTTCCACGTTCTGCTTCAACCTCTTTGGGAATAGTAGCAGCGGCTTAGGGAGAGTCAGCAACGGCTGTGAAGCTGGTTTGATGGACCCCCTAGGGTCCTTAGTGATCTCAACATCATCAGATGTCGCTGCTTCTTCTTCGACTAACTCATCAACATATTTCTCACTAGTGTCAGACACTTTGCTACCTACCTTCATTGCACTGTCATCTCTAGCTGGAATTGGATCAGGAAGTACTTTACCACTTCATGTGGTCACATCTATACAGTGACCATCATTCTTCGGATTCTGGATCATGTCACTGGAAGATCCCCGACCTTTCTCTGGTTCAGTGAAGCTGATAACTGGCCCATCTGCTGCTCCAACTACTTAATAGAGGTGAAGTGTGAGTCTAATAATTGGCGAATGTTAGACATCTCACCCCGCATGTCCCTTACTCCACATTCTGTAGATTCAACCTTGTCAAGCATCTTGCCCATCATCTCCTCCAACTTAGAGGTACCACCCCACTGTTCTGACGCTCCCTGTTCATGGGGGCACATATTCCCCTGGCCGGTCATTTTGATAGTTATCTCTATTCTGCCAGCTTTCGGTATCTCTCACTCTAGGACGATCATAGTAGTTCTCGTGCCTATAGTTTCGACCTTAGTTCCCAGAGTTGAATGTCCAGAAACCCCCTCTGAATGTTCAAAAGCTTGGCCTCTTCATCAAAATCAAAACCTGCGTCATCATACCTGGCCATAACATCAACTGTTTTCACACTCTCTAGTCCTCCACCCAACAATCGTTTAGTCAGCAAGTCCATTTGGGTTTGCATGTGTGCCATATCCTAGTCTCTTTCCTCTTCTTTCTTTCTCTGTTCTGCAGTCATCCCAACAATGAACCCTGAGCAATCTCCATCTCTGGTATACCATACCCTGTTATTGTTGACTGCTTGATCCAAGATCACCACAATATCAAGAAAAGTCTAGCCATGTATGAACCCCCACAAGCAGCATCAATAATCGGCTTAGTGATGAAATTGCAGGACATGTAGAAAACTTCCTTCAGGTGCTCATCTGTGAAGTTATGGTTGGGGCATTATTTGATTTTCTGTCTGAACCTCTCCCAAGTCTCATACAAGGCTTCAGTCGGTAGCTGCCTGTGAGCCCTAATCTCATCTTTCAATTTCAGTTTCGCAGATGCAAGGAAGAATCTCTCTAAGAATGCTTTTTTCAACTCACCCCATGTGCGAATAGAGTCATATGGGAGCTCATTGAGCCACTTTGTTACCTCACCAGACAGAGACAGGGGGAACAACCTCAACCGGATGGACTGCTGACTAACCCCTGGAATTTCTGACGACTGACAGGTGGCCAAAAAATTCATGATGTGCTAGTTTGCATCCTCATGTGCCTGCCTGGTGAACAAACCCTTCAATGTGAGCATCTGAAGCATTGTGCTAGTGATGGTGAATTTCACATCAGGAGGTAGTAGAGGCAAGACAATGACTCCAGTAGCCCCAGTGCCATCATCATCATCATATATTGCCCGTGGCTGTTGTGGGGCAGGTGGTCTAACTCCTACTTGATGTTAAGGAGGGATTACAGGTTGTACCCCATCCCCATCAAGATCATACATGCCCAACCCATCGTTGCCCCTATTCTCCACATTTAGGGTCAACTCGCGTCGCCTTTGCACATCACGCTCCCTTGCATTTATCCTTCGAATGGATATTTGTAACTTTGGATTATAAGGAATCAGTGGTTTAGTCTTACTGCTGGTGGCGGGCATGCACTACTTGTCCTCTGTAGTACCAGTCAAATAAAAATAAAAAGTAAAATCAGGAAATAGAATTACACTGAAATTAGCACTAATAGACAATATCTTCGCCATATTCCCCGACAACTGTGCCAAAATTTGATACGCTCAAATTTACACTCCAAACGAAGAGTAAAGCGGTTGTTGATCAAATATAGAACCCAACAAGAGTTGGGATCGATCCCACAAAAAATGCGTGAGAATATATCTATAATCGCTTAGTTTCAGGTGTAATACCTATTTCCGAAATAAATGTGCATAATATAAATGGAGGGTTTTTTTGTACTAAGAAAACTAAATTGCAAGAAGATTCTAATAACAAATAGCTAACGGTAACTACTAGAGTTCAACAATTAATTGCAAGACTAGGATTGCGATCCCCATGACACCAACTTCGATAAATAAACTTAAGGATTCTACGATCATGATCACATACACAGAGTAAAGCAAGCAGAATTTACCTTCCAATCCTTCTTAAATGTATTTCGTTCATCATTTTCCAGACTAAGAACGTCTACCCTTTCTGCCCCTTGCTATGAATCCCAGGATACTCTCACCTTCCAGTCTTGAGCACTTAGACTAGGTTAATAACCCTGAATTCTGTCGTAGGATTATTTTCCTAATCACTACATCCCTTTCAGGCATGCAATGAATACAGGCCTACCCTAATGTATCGACTCATTAAGATATAAATTAAATTGAAGAATTTCCACGATGTATATGACAATTACTCTCGACTTTTACCCCAAGTTTACTTATCTTACTTGGTTGTCATGGTTCCCACAACCCTAGTTGTGGGTTTAACCTAGCATAATTGAAGAAATCACGTTATAACAAGATGAAGAAATCATAGATAGAACTTACAATTGAATAATCAAGCAATTCACGGATTACAATCATGAACAAACGGATAAAAACCCACGAATTTGATGAAAAACCCTCAAAAGTTTTGTTCTCTCTCTTAATTCTGTCTCCAACAGTTCATAATAATGAAAAATGAACTTAAAATATATATATATATTACAGAAAACCTAATCCGAATTAAAATAGAAAAACTGACTTTCGGCATTGCTGACAGCGATTACACGGACTGTGAGGCACTAAACGGTACGTCAGACGGTCTGTGTGACATCACTTGGCACTTCCAGTGTTAGACTCTACTTCTCTTCATAACCATATACACGGTCCATGAGATGTCACACAACCTGTGGTGGGTCCCGTATGACTCCATTTCGCGTGATTCTTTCTATTTTCCATGACCTTCTACGTCAGGCAAATGGTCAACTTCACGGTCCGTGTGAGGTACCGTAGGACTTGCCTTGAGTCTTTTGTTGCCTTTTGTGATTCTACAAAGCTGAAGTGCTAGCTCGCGGTAAGGTTCACGGTCTGTGTCATGACTCACGGACCGTGTATCATCACTTGGTGTTGCACTTGAACATTTTATCCACTACTTCAACGGTCACTATTTCAGGAACGTCATCCACACGGCAGGGTACACGACCCGTGTACTTCTTCATGGTCCGTGACCCACTCCGTAGGCTGTGCCTTTGCTGATACCTAGCTCCAGTCTTCTGAGTGGCTCCTGGCAAAGCCCAAGTGCGAGGTCATGGGCAGACCCACGATTCGTGAGAGGGTTCATGAGTCGTGAGGCCTTTCGTGAAGCCTCACTTGGGTTCATTTTTGTTTTCCTTCAGTTCGTGGTGCCTCAGCTCTTCAGGACGACTTCCCTATGGATCGTGTAAGACCACACGGCCCGTGTGGGCCTGGCTAAGTCCAGTTTCGTCATTTTAAGTCTTCTTTTTGCCCGAATTTATGCCTCAGCCTCATTCCTAAAAAATACCACGAAATAAAACATTAAACCCACAAATTTTCTTGAAAACTCACGAAAATTCCAAGTTTAAAGTGTTATCGGAGTCGCATTTTCATGACTCATCATGGTGATTTTTTAAATTATGCAGTAATTTATTCGCAATAAATAATAAATTGATTAATTAAATGCGTAATCAATATTAATTGAGTAATTTGCTTATTAATTATTATCTAAACCATATTAAATGATAAATAAAGTAATTTTGATATATAATAGTACTTAGACTTGATTTTGGTGGTGATTTGTATAATTAGATAGTAATTTATTCACAACAAATAATAAATCGATTAATTAAACGCATAATCAATATTAATCGAGTAATTTGATTGTTTATTATTACTTAAACCATATTAAATGATAAATAAATTAATTTTGATGTATTATAGTACTTAGAATTGATTTTGGTGGCGATTTTGTACAATTATGTAGTAATTTATTCGCAATAAACAATAAATCGATTAATTAAACGCGTAATCAACATTAATTAAATAATTTGATTATTAATTATTATATAAATCATATTAAATGATAAATAGAGTAACTTTTATGTATTATAGTACTTAGACTTGATTTTGGTGGTGATTTTGTACAATTACGTAATTTATTCACAATAAATTGATTAATTAAAATCAATATTAATTGAGTAATTTGATTGTTAATTATTATCTAAATCATATTAAATGATAAATAAATTAATTTTGATGTATTATAGTACTTAGAATTGATTTTAGTGGCGATTTTGTACAATTACGTAATAATTTATTCGTAACAGACAATAAATCGAGTAATTAAATGCGTAATCAACATTAATTGAATAATTTAATTTCTAATTATTATCTAAACCATATTGAATGATAAATAAATTAATTTTGATGTATTATAGTACTTAGACTTGATTTGGGTGACGATTTTGTATAATTACGTAGTAATTTATTAGCAATAGACAATAAATCGATTAATTAATCATATAATCAACATTAATTGAGTAATTTAATCGTTAATTATTATCTAAACCATATTAAATGATAAATAAAGCAATTTTTATGTATTATAGTACTTAGAATTAATTTTTGTGACGATTTTGCACAATTACGTAGTAATTTATTCGCAATAAACAATAAATCGATTAATTAAATGCTTAATCAACATTAATTGAGTAATTTGATTGGTAATTATTATCTAAACTATTTTAAATGATAAATAAAGTAATTCTGATATATTATAGTACTTAGACTTGATTTTAGTGGCGATTTTGTACAATTACGTAGTAATTGCTTCATCAATTGATGCAACTGTTGAAACACCTACAACAGCTACTAAATATTTTTCAACAATTGTTGAAACACATTCAGTAACTCATGTAGTAATTGTTGAAATATATTTAGCAATTGTTTCAGCAACAACTAGAGCACCTACAACAGTTGTTGAATATTTTTCAACAATTGATTAAATACATTCTGTAACTATATTCAACAATTGTTGTAGCAGCAGCTAGAGCACATACAATAATTGCTAAATATTTTTCAACAATTGCTGAAACACATTCAGTAACTCATGTAACAATTGTTAAAATATATTCAACAATTGTTGCAGTAGTAGTTAGAGCACCTACAACAGTTGTTGAATATGTTTTAACAATTGTTGAAACGCATTCTATAATTTAACAATTGTTGCTGCAGCAGCTAGAGCACTTACAATAGTTGTTGGAAGCATATTTCAACAACTACTAAAAAATAAGCAGCAAATAGTGAAGCGATTGCTAAATTGGATGCAACAATTGTTATAATATATCTAATAGCTAATCTGTTTCACCAGATGTTGCATTTGTTTCAGCAGCACGTGCTGAAACGAATGCAGGAACTGTTGAAACAAATTCAACTGGAATAGTAGATAAAACCTAGATTAATAATACACACAAAATAATAGTATTGACTTACCAAAATGGTCTAAAATCACTTGACGAACAATGCCTAGTGATAAAACAATGAAATTTAATATCAAATCGACTAAATTTCATATTTTTTTCTCAATTTCCAAAATTTTTTTTAAAAAAAAGCAGAGGTGTTGTCCTTTCTTCTTTCCAGCGCAATAGCAACAATAACCACAAGAAATAATAATAATACAAGGAAGAAGAAGAAGAAGAAGGAGAAGAAGAAGAAGGAGGAGAAGAAGGAGAAGGAGAAGGAGAAGGAGAAGGAGAAGGAGAAGGAGAAGGAGAAGGAGAAGGAGAAGGAGAAGAAGAAGAAGAAGAAGGAGAAGAAGGAGAAGGAGAAGAAGGAGAAGAGGAGGAGGAGGAGGAGGAGGAGAAGAAAATGCGCGAATATGGTCGTTGGTTGGAAGAGAAGAAGAAGAAGAAGAAGAAGGAGAAGGAGAAGAAGAAGAAGAAGAAGGAGAAGAAGAAGAAGAAGAAGAAGAAGAAGAAGGAGAAGGAGAAGGAGAAGGAGAAGGAGAAGGAGAAGGAGAAGGAGAAGAAGGAGAAGAGGAGGAGGAGGAGGAGGAGGAGGAGGAGGAGAAGAAAATGCGCGAATATGGTCGTTGGTCGGAAGAGGAGGTTGCACAACTTTCTCCTTTTTTTAAAAATATAATAGGGTTAATAAGGTTTGATGAAAGTGTAAAAAAAAAACTTGAGGACTTTTTGAAAAAGTGATCAAAGCTCATTAATTATTAACCAAAAAGTTGTTACTTACCCTCAATAATTAAAACTCTTGTCCCTCTTTTTAACTTTCAAGACTTTTTTGTCACCTTTAAGTAACTTGCCTAGGTAAGTTCAAACAAGACACCTATTCAATTTCTCTCTTCCTCTTTATCTTTATTTTTATATTTTTGTGAAACATCTCAGGGTTATAATATGCACGTTTGACCATGAAATATTAAATACATTATTATTTTATTTAAAATTTTAAAAGTGGAAGTTAGAGTTATATTTGATCATATAATTTGAAAAAATTATTTAGAATTTGAATTTCAAAAATTAATTTACACCGAAAGTATTATCAGTTGAGGATTCAAATTTCAGGCGTCCCTAAAATAACTTTCAAAATTCGATATGGACATTATGAATTTTTTGCTCTATTATTTGAATTGACTCATGTTCGACGATATTATGAAATTGATTAATGACGTGTTTCTACTTTATTTGAGATTATTTTGTTATTGTGTTTATCGATAATATCTTGATTTGCTCGCATAGAAAGGAGGAGCATGGGCAACAACTGAGGATCATGCTCTAGAAATTAAGGGATGAACGGTTATATGCTATATTTTTTAAAAGCGAGTTTTGATTCAATTTTGTGGGATGGTTGGGACACGTGGTGTCCAAAAATGATATCATTGTGATTTCATCTAAGTTTGATGCAGTTTGGTATTGAAACAGGACCATCGTTGACACCCAATTTTGACCTTCCACGACATAAATTAATTATCGAGCTTCTTCAAATTTTCAATAATTCGAAATGATTATTTCTGGAAAAAAAATCAAAAGTTTCTTAGATCTTTTATGATAACCCTTCGATTTTCAAAAATGTTACGTATACATATTTTTCTTATCTTTTATATATACTACTTTAGCTTTTCAGATTATATATATACATGTATATCCATGTATATACGTGTGTATATGTATATTTTTTTAATATATTTTTCATTATCCTTTTGTATAATATTTTAACTTTTAAAATTATATATATGTACATATATGAATGTATATGTACGTATGTATATGTATACTATGTATTTTATTATTATTGTTATCATTTTTATATATAATATTTTAACTTTTTTTTTAAAATCCTACATATATGTATATATGTGTAAGTATATATTTTATTCATATATTTTCATCGTTTCTTATTAGATAATATTTTAAATCTTTTAAAATTATGTACACATGCATGTATACGTATATTATGCGTATTTTCATTGTATTCTCATATATGTGTAAATCTAGTTGCGTATTTATTTCTTTTATGATTTCACAAAAATTATTCCGGGAATTTTATTTTTTGATTAATTTATAAACTATTTTCAAAGTAATTTATTTGATGATTAAAACTAGCTATTTTATCTCATTGATTTCAAGAAGCTCTTTAATTAATTTTTATTAATTCATTTCGTGACCTTTAATCAACTAATTCGATTCGAGTTTTGAATTGAACGAATTCCCGATCATATTCTTAATTTTTCAAACCCAGTTTACTCAATTTTGGGCCAATTTCAGCCCAGAACCCGCGAAGACCTGTTTCTAAAATTCCAACCCGGGCAAACCCATGAAAAACCCGGCCCAACCAGCAGCCTTAACCCTAACCCGACATTGACCCACTTCAAACCTGGCCCCCAAACCCTTAACCCTAACCTGTCCTAACCCAACCCGACCCACCTTAAACCCGACCCGGACCACTTCCTTTTCAACATATATCCTCACATTCACACACAAAACCCGTTCACACCCTCACATCAACCCTCAACCCATACCCACGACATTTAGAACCTCCTCTCACAGCCATATCTCCACAGAACCCTCTCCATCGCCTCACCCGTCACTCTCGCTCGACCCGTCTCCCTCACAGACCCTCTCTCCTGACACCTCTGCACACTCACATATCCTTTTCCCCAAGTCCTGCACAACACAGAGAAGCGGCGCCGACAACAGCCTTGATGCGACCCAACCCTTGTACGAATTCAATTTTCGAATTCAAATTCTCACCAAAATCCCCAATCTACCCTGTATTTTCCTGCTCAATTTCCACCCCAAAATTTTCAAATAGGAGTTATATGTCGACTATTAGTTCCAAGATTAAAGGATTATACATATGTATATATTTGTTTAGTTTCAAGGTTATCAAATTCCATAGGTTGATTTTAGTTCCTAAGTATGTCGGTTCTTATTTTAAGTTAAAGGATTTTTATATGTTTACTTTGTTAGTTCTTGATTTCAACAAATTCTATATCTTTCTTTCTCTAGTCTCAAGTTGACGAGTTTATGCATATTTTATTTTATTTTAAAATAATGAATTTATATGTTGATTTTAGTTGATCTTGAGTTTCTATCTTGATTTCTAGTTTTAAAACATGAGTTTTTATACATTGTGTTTTTTGGGTTTCAAGATTCGAGTCAAATGTTGATTTTTAGTTTCAAATATAGTAGGTTACATATTGATTCCTAGTTTCAAATTTAGAGATTTTACATACTTGTTTTACTTTCAAGATAGTAATTTTACATAGGTTCATATGTTAATTCTAGTTGCAAAGACTTTGAGTTTGTATATTGATTCCTAGCTTTCCAAATGTGAATCATGTGTGTCGTTTTAGCTTCAAACTAATGAGTAATACGTGTTTATCTTAATTTCAAAGAAAGATCGGGTTTGTAGTCCTTGGTCCCAAAATGAGGAGTCTCAGTGGTTGATTTCTAGCTTCAAAATATAAGTTTCTTATGTTGGCTCCTAGTTTTAAATGAGTCTTACATGTAGTTATTTTGATTTCAAAGATAGTAAGTTTCAAATTTTTTTTTTTTTGTTTCGAGGCTAATAAATGTTATAGGACTTCTCTAGTTCTAGGCTCATGAGTTCATTTTAGCTTCCAATGTCTTGACTTTGTATATTGATTCTTGGTTTTTAAAAAACATGAGTTTATATATATTGGTTTAATTGCAAATTTTTGACCTCAAGATAATGAGCTTGGAGTATATTGGTTTCTAGTTTTTTTTCTAAAATTAATGAGTTTTACATGTTGATTCTTTAATCTCAAAGTTAGTAAAATTTTGAAATTTTGATTTTGGATTTCAAGAATAATAGACATTTTTTTTTTTTAGTTTTAAACTTATGAATTTATGTATTGGCTTTAGTTTCCAAGATGTGGGGTTTTTATGTTGAATCTTGGTTATAAAGTCATGAGTTTCATATATCGATTTTAGTTTCAAGATAATGAGCTACATGTTGTTTCCTAGTTTTAAAATTAAGAGGTTTCACATGCTTTGCTTGTTTCTTTTTTTTTTTTAGTTCCAACCTAATAGATTGCATATACTTGTTTTCCTCCTTAGTTTAAGTTTATGAGTGTCACATGGTGATTTCGGTTTTGTCCAAAGTATTGGGTTCATAAGTTAAAAAGATTTTGGAATTTATATCTTGATTTCTAATTTCAAAATATGAATTTTTATATGTATTGGGTTTTAGTTCCAAGACGTGAGTTATATGTTGATTTTTCTTTAGTTTCAAAAGTGCTAATGGTGAATATTGATTTTGATTTCAAAGTTAATAGGTTTGAATGTTGTTCTTGGTTTCCAAGACTAAGGGATTATGTATTGATTTCTAGCTCCAAGTTAACAAATTTTATATATTGAACTTTAGTTTCAAGGTTACTAAGTTTCCTATGTTGATTTTAGTTTCAAGATTAATAAATTTCATGGGTTGATTTTAGTTTTGAAAATTTGGGTTGTATGTTGATTTTAATCTCAAGTTAATGAATGTTATGCTTTCATTTTTAGTTGCAAATGCATGAATTTTATGTATTGGTATGTTAGTTTTTGACTTTAAGTTATTAAATTGTAGATTTAAAATGATTTTTGAATCCTAATCTATTTCCTTTTGTTTCTATGCATTTATCCAAGTCTTTTGGGACTTTTCCCTTGCATGCCCTCAGGTCATTATCATTTTATGGAGGGGAGGGATCGATTTACAGGCAGAGAAGGCAGCGATATGCAGGAAATATACACAAAGCATATAAACAGGAAATTGGGCCAAAAGCCCAAGTTTGCAGCTGATTTTTTTTGGGGCTAAAGGCCCAATCCTTCAACTTCTTTCTTATTATATACATTATCTTGTTATTGTTTGTGTTTATTGTATACTAACTTTTTCCTTGTTCTTTGTTTTTATTTTAACTTAATTAAATTCCCGAACGAAAAACCATTTGTGTTAATTTTAGAAATGGTTTATTTCATTTACTTATTTATTTTTTAGAATTACTTTCTATGTCAAATTGGTCAATTAGTGACTTCCTTAAAAATAAGTGAGTGTTAAAATTTTCAAGTCTTTCAAAACTTTAACGAAAATTTTTTAAAGTGTTTTTAATATTCCGGTTATTCGTTTTTTTTTTCTTTCCCTTTTTTTTAAGAAAAGTAATAATAATAATAATAACAATAGTATCTTCTTAATAGATAATAATAATAATATTCGCTTTGAAAATTCATATACTTTTTAAAATTTTGACTAATCTCTCCTTTGAAAAAATTGTTTACTTTGAATATCTAGTTTATTCATTATCTTTCTTTCAAAAATACGAAGGAAAAATAGAATAAAATAAAATATGTTTTTCTTCCTTATTCCGAATACTCCAAGTCCTTTATGTTTTCTCTAAATAAATATAAAAAATAAAAATAAAAAGATAAATAAAAATAAATAAATATGTTGTGTTTCTTTGCTCAAAAATATTTCAACTTTTTTTATGAATAATTAAATAAGCTTTACACACTTAGCTAATTTTTAAAAAAATCCTTTGAAATAAATTTAGACTCTTTATTTGGAATTTTTTTTTTCTCTCTTTAAAAAATCTAAGGTTTTTCTAACGATAGAATTATTTTACTCTTGGCGTAAATTGTCTCATTTATTTAAAACTTTTTCACTCGAATTACCTTTACGTTTTTAATCAATTTTTTTTGAATAGTTAGTCAAATAATTTTTTCAATTGTCGGATAACCGCGCGTTAGCGGCCGTTTCAAGTGTTTAAAACCTTCTTGAAATGAAAATTTGAATCCGAACTCATTTCTTTGGAATTTAAAAAGATTTTTCTGTTTAAGTGTTTTAAAGTTATATTAACAGTTTTCTTAATTTTTTTCTTAATAAAATTAAGTGTCGACTCTTCTATTTTCTTAAAATTAATTTTTTCTAAAGTTTTAAGTCAATTTTTTAAAAATCGACATTTTTCCGTTTTAACAATTAATTTTATAATATATGGTACAAATATATAAGTTAGGTTACCACTAAGTTATGTGGTTAAGTTTTTCATAATATGTGTCAATTAATTTTATAATATATGGTACAAATATATATTTATTTATTTATATTTTTTTTTAAATAATATGTATCTTAGATAATTAATTATTATTTATAATGGTACGTGATTATCAAATATTAGTCTTACTTTAGACATGGTAGACGACGGTATGATAAGAATTATAAATATTTTATTAATATGTGTCTATCCTAATTAACATCAATCAAACAAGGTCACACATTAATAATGTAGTCTTGTGCACCTATATTATGTCAATTTGATCGTTTTTAAATTATTACTTATATTTATTATTGATATGATCTCTAATTAAGTAATTTTATTAATAATTATGTTTAAGTAATTTAAATTATACATTTAAATAATTTTTTAAAATATAATTTAAATAATAATGACAATCAAAACATGTTAAACATCGTAAACATTGACACATTATATATATCATAGAAAATATATAGTTCACATGTATGGATCTTAGTTAACAATAACTTAATAGAAGTCACGCCCAAATGTTATAGTCTCGCATCCATGTGTTGAATTGATTTGATAACTTGTCAATCATTACTTATAATTGTTGTTAATATGTTATCTAATTAAGCGATTTTATTAATTATTATATTAATAAATTTAAATTATATTTAATTTTTTAAAAAAAATGTAATTTGTAAATTTATTGAAAATTACAATAAAAATTTCAAAATACATAAGATACGATAGACATCAACCTATTATAAAAATATACGGTTCATATGTGTCAATCCTAGTTAACACTAACCCAAGAGAGTCGTGAAAATTGAGGCAATGGTGCCTCTCAAGTGTTAAAATTAAAAAAGGTAACAACTTTGACCTTGGAAAGTCAAAGTTTTCACGAATTAAAAATTAAGTATGATTAAGTTAATGAAGGACCAAATTGAATATTTCAAAAACTTCAGCAACTACAATTTTTTTTAAAAAAAAACTTTTATAATTTTTAAAATATAATTAAAAACTATTTTCATCTTTTCAAAATCAAAACTCTTCAACTTCTTTCTCTCTCTCTTTCCTTTCCTCTTCACCCGCTTTTTCTTCTTCTTCTTCACGGCTTAGGCAAGAAAAAAATTTAGGGTTTTCATCTTCTTTTTTGTTGTCGTTGGTTGCCTTCACTATCGTCGTCGCCATCGCAGTTCACTGCCGTCGTTGGTCTTCTCCTTTTTTCGCGTCGTCGTCATCTTCCTTAAGGTAAGATCTTTTGTTTTATTTTTTCACTGCTATGATTTATTTTTTATTATACAAATGATTATTTAAGTTTAGAAAGATGAAAAAGTATGTATTCTATTATTGCATGCTCTAATTTCTACTTGGTGTTGTTTGATTTGTTGTTGTACTCTTTGAAGATGACAATTTCAGGTATGGATGTTGTTGTTTTTGTAGTCATTTTTACAAAAATGTTTGGTTGGTTGGTTGATTTCGAGTATAGGTGTTGTTGTTGTTCGATTTTTATTGTTGTAGTCATTGTGAGAAAAAAATATTGGGTTGGTTGGTTGATTGATTTCGGGTATTGGTATTGTTGTTGTTGTTTGATTTTTGTCGTTGTAGTCATGAGAAAAATATTGGGTTGGTTTGATTTGGTTGATTTCGAGTAGAGTTGACAACAATTGTTGAAGTATTACAACAACTGAGTAATCGAATAGGATTTTTCTTGTTGGTGTTGTTTGATTTGTTGTACTCTTTGATGAAATTTTTGGGTACGGGTGTTGTTTATTGTTTGATTTTCTTTCTTGTAGTACTTTGTGAGAAAAATATTGGATTGGTTTGGTTGATTTTGAGTAGGGTTGACAACAATTGTTGAAGTACTTACAACAACTGGGTGGGGTTGTTCTTGTTGGTGTTGTTTGATTTGTTGTTATACTCTTTGAAGATGAAATGTTTGGGTATGGGTGTTTTTATTATTTGATTTTTGTTGTTGTACTCATTGCGAGTAAAAATATTTGGTTGGTTGGTTGATTTCGAGTATGGTTGGTTGCTCAATTTTAAAGTATTGACAACAATTGTTGAACTAATTGGAACAACTGTTGTGGTTGTTGTTTTTCTTTGATTTTAGTTGTTATGTTTTTTGTTAGAAAAATGTATTGCATGCCCTAATTTTTACTTGGGTAGAATTGTTCTTGTTGGTGTTTGATTTTCTGGACTCTTTGAGGATACTTTTTCAGGTATGTGGGTGGTGTTGTTTGATTGTTATTGTACTTTTTTGTGAGAAAAAAACACATGTTGTTTAATTAGGGAGGTTCTTCAGCAGTTCTTTCTTTTATCTTTATTGGAAATGATTGATCAAACTAATAGATTATCTCTATTTTGTGACAGGACTATCTACTGTAATGGCCCGATCGAAATAAAAAAATCTTAGACCCGATCTTCCTACTAGAGCTTCCAGAAGGAGGCTCATTGTATCTAATGAGGAAGATGATGAATCACAGCAAGAGCTGGCAAATATTATTGAATGAGTGGTTGCTGAAGCTGTTGCAGGTGTTAGTCTCGCAGCTGTTGGTCACAGTTCCTCAGGTGATGCACCCAATCCATCAATTGGTGGACATAGTCCCTCAGCTGCTGCACCCAATTCATCAGTTGTTGTATCCGGTTCAATAGATGTTGGAGACAGTCCTTCAGGTACTGGTTCCAGTACCTCAGTTACACCAAGTCACACAGTTGGTGAAGACAGTACCTTAGTTGTTGTACCAAGTGACATAACTGGTGAAGACAGTCATTCAGATGTTGCACCAAGTCAGACAGCTGGTAAAGACAGTCCCTCAACTGTTGCAGAGACTCCCACAGTTGTTGCTGACAGTCCCTCAACTGCTGCAGACACTCCTACAATTGTGACTTTCAGGTACGATGATTATGACTTTGAGACACCAGGATTTTTGAATTGAGATGAGAGTGGTAACCTCAGGATAAAATCTGAAATGGGGAAATAATTTGATGATTTTAAAAAAAAATTAGTGAATGAAGAATTGGATAAGTTTTTCAGGTCTACGATATTTGAAAAGTACCTAGATATTGGTGAAGGCAACACAGCAAGATTTCAAATGAAGTTGATGTATCAGCTTCTTTGTCGTTGGATCAAAAGTGAAAATGATTTTTGGATCAATTTTTGTGACATGCCTGTATGTTTTGGCATGAAAGAGTTTGCAGTTATTACCGAGTCGAATTATCACCTACCACCTCCTCCTATCTCCCAATCTGACAAGGTAAAGAGGAGATACAAAAGGATTGTTGATGCAACGTAGAAGAAGCATTGTAAATCGAAGGAGATGCTTGACCTCTTGGAGTCAAGTAATGTTAAGAAGAGTGTTAAAAAGTCCCTCTGTTTGATTTACTGTGTACAGGAAATTCTTATGGGTAAAGATCCAGGGACTAATGCGATGGATTCTTGGTTTAAGCTATCGGCTGACCGGAAGGCATTCTGTGTCTATTCTTGGGATCGGGATAGCTATAACCTCACTGTGTAGCATTTGAGGAAGGTTGCGACATCGACTAAAAAGTCCTCAAATCTATATGACTTTTCATGGGCTTTTATGATAAATTTTATTTATTATATTTTTGGTGTAGCACTTTTTATATTTATTTATTATCTTAATTAATAATTATTTTTGGCTTTGATTTATTTAGGCTTGGACTTTAGAAGTCATTGCTCACATAGGAAAAATATTTAAAGAGTTCGACGAGGAAGTATCTTCTTCACGACTTCTTCAATGGTTGGCGGCACCAAACAATGGTAAAATCGAGACACACAAACTCTTTGATCCACCAGAGGATGAGGTATGTTACAACAGTTATTGTCTTCTCACTTAAATAGCTATTGTCTTCTCACTTTAACAGTTGTTGTAATTTATTAACAGTTATTGTCTTCTCATATTTTAGTATATTTGTTAAGATAATAATTTGTAGATTATTTATCTGTGGCTAGTCTTGATTGAAAGTGAGAAGGAGATGAATTTTTGAATGGTATTTGTGTCACTCCAGCAAAATGAAGAAGACTCGAGGATTTTAAAGTTGGTGACAGATTTGACTGGCGTAACGGAGATCAAAAGAGATTTATCTGTGGATGTTGGTGTACGTGATGCTGCTATTGGGAAGGTGTAGGTGATGTTGCTAGGGCAAGTGTAGATACTGCTGGGATAGGTGTAGATGTTGTTGGGGTAGCTACTGATGAAACTGTTATTGGGGAAGAAGTAGTTATTGGTGGTAGAAGAGGATTTTCTCCTTTTAGTGGGGGTGATTTTGGAACTCCATTCACTGTTGGTAGATCCGGTCATCTAGGTGTTAGGACTTCTAATGTACCTTGTGGTACTTGTGGGTATGAAATTTGCAATGATAGGACGAATAGGATGATGGAAATGATAGAGTCATTTAAGCGAACCTTGAATAGCTTGATGTGCAAAAGAGGTATCATTCCGTCATCAAAGGTGGTGTCACCTTATACTCCTATTTGTGTGCAAAGGAGGCGAAGACAAATTTCAAAAGCACTCATGAGTGCCAGGAAGAGGGCAACAACTGTTAGGGAGGAGCAGCAACCAGCAGATGGTACGGAAAAGCAACATCTGATGGGATGATGTTGTTTATTTAAAGTTCGATTGATGTTTATTTAATGTTTGGACAATGAGTTTATTTAATGTTTGGATAATGAGTTTATTTAATATTTGGATAATGGGTATTTTTAATGTTTGGATAATGGATATTTTTTAATGTTTGGATGATGGGTATTTTTTGATGTTTAGGATGAGTATTTTTAATGTTTGGATGATGGGTATTTTGTTATTTTTTAGACTTTTTGGGAATGTTGATGATGGATAGTTATTTTATGAACATATGTATTTTTTATTTTTTGACTTTTTTTGAAATGTTGACGACGAATATTTGATGTTATAGAAATATCTCCTTTTATAGAAATATTTGTTGTAAAATGACTCAGCAAGTCACCTACTTGATGGGATTGTCTTAACATTTATTGTGAAATGACTCAGCATGTCACCTTCTTCCTGGGATTATCCTTAATCTGTTGTGAAATGACTAAGTAAATCACCTACTTGCTGGGATAGTGCTAACATTTGCTATGAAGATGACTCAGTATGTCACCTACTTGTTGGGGTTATCCTTATATCTGGTGTGAAATGACTCAGCAAGTTACCTACTTGTTGGGATAGTGCTAACATTTACTGTGAAAATGACTCAGCATGTCACCTACTTGCTGGGGCTATCCTTATATCTATTGTGAAATGACTCGGCAAGTCAACATCTTGCTGGGACAATCGTACCATTTGTTGTGAATTTACTCATCAAGTCAACTTCTATTGAATAATTTCCTATGTAAATGTCATATTTAGTGATAAATTGAGTTGTGATAGTCCAATTTCATATTAAAACCTAGATTTAGTAGTGATCTTATACATTGAGGTGGTAATCAGACAAGTAATATACAATCTATTGAGTAACTGCATATGTAAATGATGGTGATTAAGTAAATTGATTATTAGTTGGTTGTGTCAATATATTTTATAATATCTGAGGTGGAGTTAGTCCAATGTTGAATTAAATGCTAGAATCAGCAATGATCTTATACATTGAAATAGTAATTACACAAGTAATAGGATCATAGTTGTAGATCATACTTATTTTAATTGATTTTTTTCATTAATTAGTTCATTTGATCATGGTTATGGATGAATATAGTGAGTTTAGTCCAATTAAACACTAGAAATTAGTTGATGATAAAGATTGTGTTTGAATTTGTTATAGCAAGTTGGCTAATTGTTGAACTAGTTATAGCAATTACTGTAAAATATCTCAGCAAGTGATACAGTTGTTGAATTTTTTTTTTAACAATTGTTGTAAATTGTATAGCGTCCTGTAAAGGTTCTATAGCAAGATAGTTAGTTGCTATAGCAAGTTGACTATAAGTTAATGGTATTAATCATATCTAGTGACAAATTATGTTGTGTTAGTCCAATTTCAGAGTAAACGATAGATTCAGTAGTGATCTTATACATTGAGGTGGTAATTAGACAAGTAATATACAATCTATTGAGTAATTGCATATGTAAGTGATGGTGATTAAGTAAATTGATTATTAGTTGGTCGTGTCAATATATTTTATAATATATGAAGTGGAGCTAGTCCAATATTGGATTAAATGCTAGAATCAGTAATGATCTTATACATTGAAATATTAATTATATAAGTAACAGGATCATAGTTGTAGATCTACTTATTTTAGTTAATTTTTTCATTAATTAATTCATTTGATCATGGTTATGGATGAATATAGTGATTTTAGTCCAATTAAACACTAAAAATAAATCGATGGTAAAGACTGTGATTGAATTTGTTGTAGCAAGTTGGCTAATTGTTGAACTAGTTATAGCAATTGTTGTAAAATATGTCAGCAAGTGATACAGTTGTTGAATTGTTTTTAACAATTACTCTAAATTGTGTAGCATTTGCTGTAAAGGTAGTAGCGATTGTTGTATGGTCAATAACACTTGTTGTAAAATTCGTAGCAATTTTTGGAAAACTCTATAGCAATTCCTATAAACGGTATAACTATTTCTATAAATCATGTAGCATTTGCTATGAAATCAGTAGCCATTGTGGAATGGTCCGTAACAATTATTGTAAATGAAGTAACAATTGTTGTAAATTGCTGCAATAAACGATATTGTTTAAAATGTAATTTGTTAATATCTGAATCATTCAATGAAAAATGTATTCAAATAACAATAATACTGATAATATTAAATAATGATAAATATTAATTGTACAAATAACATTTTGCATAAAATTAATATGCAAATTAAACAAGTTCACAAATACCAAATAAAAGTAAGTGTTCTTATGAAACATTTCGCTCCGAGTATGCAGTTCTCTTGTGTCCAACCCTTTTACATATGGAACATTTGTTCTTTTTGCTTAGAAATAATTTTTCGATACTTAACCGCCTCTTCTTTGCCTTTTTTCCCACCTTTCCCGACATAACATATGGAGGAAGTATTTTCCTTTCTAAAATCTCCCTAGGAACTTCCCAAAATTCTTCGGACGGCACGAGTTTAACTTTCTCCATGTATAAAAAAAGGTATGTCTTTATCTTATAATAATGAGAAAAATACTCATAAATATGTCTTCCATAATCTTCATCATATTGACATCGGAGTGCCGCCATCGCATACGGACAAGTTATTTTATCAAGATAAAAGACTTTGCACGTACAAGATTTGCAATGAAGATCAACCGTTGCAACTGCATCATGATCGGAGACTACATATCTATAATTAGCAATTTGATAAACCAATAACTTGTTTCCTAAATTAATATTTTTTGCAATGACCTCCTCTATTGAAGAGACCAAGGTGGTTGATGCATTAATGAACTTCATTCGTCTTTGGTGACATTATTCACCAAACTTCTTGTTTATTTCATCAAATAGAGAAGGAATGAAAAATTCTCTTTCAACAACAAAAAGTGCATTAGAATCGATGTTTGATGTCATGATACTAAACCTGCAAATGTTGCAACAGATATTATAGAAATTAATAACTAATATTTTTAAAAATAAAAAATACTGCAGTAGATATTAAAGATGCTACAGCAGATGCAACAGTTACTGCAACAGAGGCATCAAGTTTAGCAGCAGCTAATGGAACAAATGCAGTTAATAACACATACCTATTCCTTGAAAAAAATATTCTACTCCATTTGTGAAATCCAATTTGTTCAAGATGTGTGGCAGCCCCTGAAACCATATTTCTAATTTGATTGAAGTGGTCATTAAACTCACTTACGTTGTATGCTTGTGCGGCCTTGTAAAAGTGATAGATGATTCTTCCATTGTGAAAATTGATTCGAATATTTTCACCAAGGTGCCACAAGCAATAACCATAATGAGTAGAAGGGTAGACAATTGAAATCATTTTTTATGCTTGAATGTCGATTTGAAATTATACGCAATTCTGGAGTATCATCTACAAAACTGCTCATTTGCTCAAAAAAATACCGATAAAGGGCATCACACTCGGAGTCGACAACACAAAATGCAACAAAAAAAATATGTTTCTCAACATCCTGTGCAACAGCAGACAACAAAACTCTACCATACTTTCCTTTTAAAAATATTCCATCGATGGCTATGACTTTTCTCATATGCCTACAACCAAGAATCCAAGCTCCCATGGTCACAAAAAAATATTTAAACTTACCATTTTCATTGAGCTCCAATGTCGTTTTGATCCCCAGATTTATAGTGTTAAGCATATAACGATACGTGTCAAGCACTGCATATCCATGCTCGCGTGTTCCCCTAATCAAAGATTTCGCAATTTCACTTCCCTTTCAAAATTTTCAATAACTGACTTTGCATCCCAATTCAACACGAAGTGAGGTTTTCATATCGCTTGTGGATGGCCCTTTATCCTCGGAAAACTTATCTTTGAAGTGTGCATCGATTACTGTGATCGTAGCATGTGGATTATGGCTCGTCAGATGTTGAGAACCACAAGTGTGAAACTTTTCATACTTTCTAATGTAAAATATGTCACAACTTTTAAGTTTCACAACTCTCAGACACTACTTGCACTCAAGATGTACACACTTGACACAATATACAAGATGCGAGTTTATCACCTTTTTTACTCTAAAGTCTTTCTTCAAACAAGTCATTTTCAACGCAATATCTAAATCTTGCTTATTCTTAAATGTCATACCATAATAAAAATCTATTTTATCATCTTGAACAAGATTTGACTGTGTTGATTGTGTATTTTCTGGTGTGTAGCTACCAATTTCTAGAGTTGGCATCTGCTCACCTCCACTTGCTCTATCTAGAATGTCTGTATCCATCACATCACCTTCGTCATTCAACATTTCTTGATTTTGAGATGTATTTTGGTTCTCTACCCACCTTTCAACCATGTATACCCATAGAGGGTCTTCCTTCATCTTCCAAATAAATTTGTGAACTAACTTGATTTTTTATTCTAAATGGAGTCACTCTCTAATTTTCGTCACAAGAATGCATGTAAGTGATGACAATATCTTTTGGCTCACAATTTAATTCACAGTTGACAATAATTTGATTCACAAAATCCCCATACGCGATGTCTCTGTTCACAATCAACGCTATCGTCTCGATCATTTCTTTCCCTTTCCAACACCAAATAAAATTATTGTTGGACTCAATCCATTCACCATGACAATCAACTCCTAATATTATTTTGTCTCCATTGATGATGTTGAAGGTACCTAAATAAATTATAATTTAAAGCACAACATGAGAAAATTATACATAAATATAACAATTGATGTATTTAATTTAGCAGCTACTTCATCAGTTGAAACATCATATGCAACAAGTACTATAGTACATTTAGAAGTAACTGAAAATTGCTGCAAGAAGTGGTGAACCAGTTGCTACAAAAATATTTCGGCTATTATTTTATATCTTTCAGCAACTGCTAAATCTATTTCAACATTTGTTGCAACGTTGCTGAAAATAGCTCAACAGTGAAGAATTGCAACAATGGCGAAAATAACAATAAAAACACAAAACTCAAATAAATAACATCGCATTCACTTTTATGAGTCATAATAATGATTAAAAGTTACCTTTCAAAGCTATACGAACAAATGTCCCAAAATTAATTTTTTTTTCTCCCAAATTTGAAGCTCCAAGAAGAAGAAGTCGATGTTGTACAAGAAGAAGAATTTGCGGGAAAGGTGTACAAAGAAGAAGAAGCGGAGTGGCCGTTGGGAGATTTCCCAAAATAGAAGAATTAGGTTTTTTTTTTATTTGTGGGTTGAAGTGTAAAAAAATAACTGGGGGACTTATTTGAAAATGGTCAAATATCATTACCATTTAATTATAAACTTGTCACATACACCCAATTCTTAAAACTTGAGTTACTTTTTTAAAAATTTTGAAACCTTTTTGTCGCCCTTAATTCAATCACCCAAGAGAGTCACACATTGATGTTTTAGTCTTCCACGCCTATATTACATTACTTGATAATTTGTGAATAATTACTTATATTTATTATTAATATTACCTCTAATTAAGTAATCTTATTAAAATTATATCTAAACAAATTTAATTATATATTTTAAAATAATACATATAATTTGATAATATTTTAATAACAACAGTTAAAACTCTACACAATTTTAATATGGTAGATATTGACATCTTATAAAATCACATTGTTGTAATCTCACACTTTTATGTTATGTCAATTTGATAATTTGTGAATCGTAATTCGTAACTTATATTTGTTATTAATATGTTCTTTAATTAAATAATTTTATTAATTATATATTTAAATAATTTAAAATTGTATTTTAAAATTTTAAGAATATTTTAATAACAACAAGTAAAACTCAAAACACTTTAGACATAATAATCATCATATTATAAAAATCATAATGTTATAGTTGTTACACCAATTTGATAACTATATTTATTTTAATATGACCTCTTATCAAATATTTGTTGTGTTTTGGATTTAACTAGAAATAAGTCAAATTCAACTGAATCTTATATATAAAGAATATATTTTGACTTAATTTATAAATAATTTCTAATTGTATTATAAATTTTTTTATCTTTGAATATATTATTTCAAATTAGAATTTAAAATTTTGAATTATTCAAAAAGTTCTATAACCAATTGATATCAGTAACTCAAATAAAGTTGTAATCAAAATCAAATCAATATTAATATTAATAAATAATTAAATATTTTATTCATGATTAAAATAAGTTAAATAATTTTATCAATTACTATACATGTTCGTCCTTATTTGGAATAATTATAAGACCAAAAAAATCAATGTGTTATTCAAACTTTCAAAGAGTTATAAATATCTTATTAATAATTAATTTTTTTATTTAGAATATCTATCTTTTAAAATTACATAACATTTCTCTTGAAAAAACTTTTGTTGTATAGATGTGGACTAATTATTGAAGAACTAGATATAATTTTATTTACTTGATTATATTTTAATAAAAATTAATTATAAATTTTTGAA